>JAJJMB010010755.1:2728442-3020171 GCA_023531105.1 Papaver atlanticum | reverse complement strand
TCTTCTTCTTCTTCTTCTTCTTCTTCTTCTTCTTCTTCTTCTTCTTCATCATCTTCATTTGGGTCTCCTTCATTTCTTCTAGAAGTGCCAACTCCAACTTCAGTTTCTCCAGTAACAGCAAGTACACCTTCACTTCCTCCGCCAATTCCAACTTCAGTTCCTCCAGTAACAGCAAGTCCACCTTTACTTCCTCCACCAAATCCACCTTCAGTTCCTCCACCAACTCCAACTTAACTTCCTCCACCTGTGGAAACTACAACTTCACTACCTACAATAGTTCCAGCTCCAACTCCATTTCCTCCACCTTCACTTCCTCCACCAGTCACAACTCCACTTGCATTCCTTACGTTTGTACCCAATGGTTTTGTGTGACGAGGTTGCGGAGTCGGGTTACTACAAGGTGTTACTTCTTGTGATCTTTTCTTCCTCTTTTCTTTTCCTCTGTTCAAAGACAAACAAGACCAAAAAACAAAAGAAAATAAGTAAAAACGGTTGGGAAATCTAGACATAACCAAGCCGTGACACTTAACACGGCTAGAAAAAATTGACAGTCCCAGACGCAAAAACAATTACAGATGGAATATTTAGTAATCAACCTACACGTAAAACGAATAACGGCTAGGAAACATAATTTTCGGCTTGGTTACTCAAATTACGAATAGGAAAGCCTATACGTGAAAGATACATATGGTTTAATTTTCAGCACAGTATCAGAAACGGTTAGGAATAACCTAGCCGTTACACACTAAACGGCTAGGAAATAAAAATTTCGTTTCGGGAACAACAATACGGATAGGAAAAACCTAGACGTAAACACTAACGTTAAATATTTTTTTTTCGCACAGTAGAATATACGGCTAGGAATAACCTAGCCGTAAACAACTTGTTGCAGATAGGATTTCTGATCTCGTACGCATCGACTATTTTACGGCTGGGAGTTCTTATAGATCCCAAGCGTAAGACATATTTACGGCTGGGTATTCTTGGAGATCCCAACCGTGAGACTCATTTATGGATGGGAAAACAAGAACTCCCAGCCGTAAGCAGTTTCAGAAACTGTTTTTTCAGACCTAAAATTTTCGAAACCAACTGAATAATCAATAAAACACTTAAATAAAGAGTGGGTTTTTCAATTCATACTTTATTGCAGTCATATCAGGAGTCTCGGCGGCTGCTTCATCTCATTCATTCACTTCTTCTTGATCTTCAGTTTCATCTTCAGTTGATGAAGTTGATTTCTATGCTTCAGGAGTAGGTGGATTCGATGAAGATTGACCTAGCTTTTCCTTTGTCTTCATGGTTTTATACAATGAATTTAATCGACGACGATTTTTTTTTGAATCGACGATTAATCGTTTCAAACGAAGAATGGAAGAAGAAGAAGAAGAACAGAAATAGGGAGAATATGAGAAGAAGAAGAACGGGAAGAAATATGAAGAAGGGGCAACAGTTGTTTTTTTAGTGATTTTTCCGTTTTTTTTATTAGATTAATTAGTTAATGGAAGGGTAGAAGGGTAATAAGTTAAAATGATTGAGGATATTTTTGAACTTTTACATAAATTTGGTCCCCCCATATCCATGTTTTTGTTGCAATTAGTATTTTAAGCCCCCAAAATCTAAGCCCCCTACATCCCCAATAATATGATTCTTTAGAAGCATGGTTAAAGAAAGAAAGTTTCTCCTATTTAGAAAGCACCACAAACAGACTCTCTAAAAATTAATGTAGATGCGCCTTGGATCTCTGAAACATCTCCATCTAGTTATGCCTTAATTATGAGAAATGATGCAGGAACTTGTGAAGGAGGAAGAGCAGGACAATCAGTTGGTTCAGACCCTCAAGAAGCAGAAGTTATAGGGGTACTTCAAGTGCCAATTTGGGCTCAGGAAAAGGAGATTTGGAATTTCAGCATTGAAGGAGACTGTGAAAGCATTTTCAACCACTTTCATGGAAAAAACTCGGATATCTCTTGGCGTGTGAAAGCCTGTCTGGATGAGGCAATCAGGATAACAAATCTTTGTAATACTCCAGAGTAATTTTTTGGGATTTCTTTTTGTTCCTAGACTAGGAAATAGAACTGCATATATTTTAGCAAAGTTTGTTAGGCCTTTAAACACTGTTTTAGATTGGGAGACTACTCCACCTTGTTGCATTATGCAACAACTATCAGTAGATAAATCTAATATTGGGAGACATCCTCAAGACCCCATATTAGATGGCTCTACTTCTATTGTAATGTCGACTCTTTCTGGGTCTTAATTTCTTCAATGAAATTTCTTATTCACAAATAAAACAATAAAATAATCATGGATTGTCCAGAAGTAACAAAATTTACGGAGTTTTCATGTTATTTGTCAGGCCATGGTTTTACCTTTCTTTTCGATTGGATTTTTTATTTTCATCGATTCTTTGCAAGAAAAACAAAAAGAAAGACAAACAACCATATCAGCACCAAGTTCTTAATAACCATGAAACTATTTCGATTGTTCAAGAGATAGGAAGGATTGATTTGAATGACGGTGATAATAGGTAATCATGAGAATCCATTTTATCATTATTATCATTTTTATTTATTTTTCGATCAGTAAAGTATTTGGTGCTGAGAACAACGCAGAATCTGGTACTGATAAATCGAAACATCGGTATCATCATCCAGTAACTTCATCACCATATTATAGTAGTATCGAAAACCGGACGCTACCCAAAATCATGTATTAGTACTGCAATCAATCAAGACTAATTAACGACTGTTCGATCGATTTAATCGGATGTCGACTAAAACGTTGGTTCACGAGTATAATAGTCTTACGCGCATTACTTCCATTTTGTATTTAGATTTAGCCGAGCATAAGTTCATGTCGCCAACGCCACATGTCACACTTTTTAAGCAAAATGACAGAGGCCAAATTAAAGGTACTACTAACAAGTCGGCAGACATAAATTTATGGATGCCTAGTCATTCAGTCATTTGTTTCTGGGTTATGCCTAGTGATGCTTATCGTTGTGTCTTGCATTCCTTTTATTTCATATATCGCCAAATGTCTCTTTGTATATTTCTTTGATCACTAAACCCCGTTCTTCACCCCGAATCAATGGCTTTCCAATTTAAAATTTCAGACACTGGTCAGACGAACTAGTCCCGACGGTCAAGACCCGATGGACCCAAAAACTTGCATAAGAAATGTCTCTTGGTATGGAAGGAAGAGTTGCCATATGATTACTTTTCAAGTGGCGGAAACAGTTGGGTAAATCACAGTTTAATTATCTTCAGAGGACCTGGAACATGGAAGTTGGAAAAACGAACAATCCATTTGACCGTTGACTTTCCACCAGTGTATCCCAATCCCATATTTCCAGTTACGTCTCTAGTCTGGACTATGGACTCTAATTGGGATTCATCGTCACCTCTTGCGATGAGTCAACCAAAACATCGAACCTTGCTTTGCCAAACAATTGCGCATGTGGCAACTTCTCTTGACAAAATTAGTTTTTAATACACCATGAACACACCTTTGTTTGTACAACTGCATTAATTACCACTAGATCATAGCTTGAGCTTCACTGCTCCCCCTCCGGTTACTTCTGCTGTAAAACAATGTTGCCACCAAGTCTGAGACTGTGAGACATGAGGCATTGCGGAACCAGCGGTTCCCACGTATCCCAGAAACTGAGTTTTTCCGAACATTTGTTTAATAGGAGGGAATGTAATCATTTTTCCGGCAATATAATTAGCAAGATTAAGATTGTTCTTAGTAAAGTAATCCCAAAAGTGGCAATGGTATTGGGCTTAGGATTCCCCTCATTTTGTACATTGTTGTCTTTTTGTTGCCGTTTGAGCAACGGTTAAGATTGATTTAAATCCGTGACATGTCGTTAAAGGTAGGACTAACACATCGTTCTAAATGTTCAATGACAAACACCAAAATGTATTTCTCTGAAGCTTCCAGCCGCGTACCATTTATTTCCAAAACTAATGTAAAACCCAGTCCACTTTCTCTCTTCTTCTTATTCCATTTTTGTTAATTTCTCTCTGGTTTTTATCACCACCAATCTCCTCTTCTTCTTGTTCTTATTTTAATCTCTGTTTTGTTTCATCTGTACATACTTTTCATTGGTTTCTCCTGAAGAATTGAACAAGTTCAAGTAATGGGAAGAGAGAAGCTAATTACAATCAAGATGATTACAGGAATACTAAACAAAGATGATCAGAAATTTAATCGCGGATTAAGAGCAATTAAAACTCTGTTCTTCTTCATATCAATGTTGATATCACTCCTTCTAATCTCAGCACCGGTTTTGCTAGTATTAACTGATGCTATTCTTCCTTCTGCTATTCTCTCTTTATCTCTCCCTTCTTCTCAGTTTGATTCCATCTCATCATCATTACAGAATTTCTCATACACTGACTACGATTTTCGGTTCAGTCTGGTCGATATTCCTCTTTTATCGATCGTTCGATCATTCATCATACTATGTAAGTATAAATAATCCAATTACTCCAAAATCACAACCAAATTCAAACGAAACCCATGGAATTGTACAATTGTAGTCTGATTGTGTTTTTTGAATTGCAGGTGTGTATTGTTTATGTGACGGGCCAGGGCTAACTCGGGGGCCATACTTGGCGATAACTACGATCTGTTCGGTATCGTCATTGGTGTTTGTATCATTGAAGGCTTCTTATGTGTTTTGCGGCGGCGGTGGTGATGGACATTATATTCGAGCAGCTTTGATAATGAGTTCGATTGTTCTTGCCATCGGTCATATCGTGGTTGCTTATCGGACTAGTTGCCGAGAAAGACGGAAATTGCTGCTTTACAAGATTGACATTGAAGCTGTAAGTCATCTGTCATTCTCATTTGAATATTAGCTTAACTGTAATTTTGATTAAGGAATAATTTATTATTACTAGACTAGACCCACATCTGCACAGCCACGTGTACATTTCTTTTTCCTTTATACTCCATCTGTTTTCGGAAAAAAGATATTTTCATTTCTTTATTTTGGTTTAAAAATAGGTTAAATTGAAAAAGTGAAAGTATCTCTTTTCCAGAAACGAAAGGAGTATGTGACAGCTACATGAGTACAGAAAAGTGTATTTTCTTTTTGTTTTACCGGACCTAAAATGTAAATGAAATGGTGGGAATCTGATTCGAGAGGGAGGAGTCAATGGCCAGTGAGGGGGACGGGCTAGGACGCATACTTTTCTACAAAAATAGGATGATGTCATGTTCAATCGCGTTGGCTCAGTGTTTTTCTGTTTCGTCTTGAGTGAAGACAATAACTGGCGTGTACTAAGAATTGCATAAGAATAGGTGTAGAATTGGTGAACAAGACAGACAACGTTGTAAATATCAACTTTTGATGTAACTAGAAAAATGCAAAAATAAAATAAAAAGGGCCGTAGATTTTCACTGCCCATAGAAATTTCAATCTTTTAAGAATTTAGTCACCGTTCTAGAAGAACATTAGTTGAAATTAGCACAATTCTAAGAAAAAAAATGTAAGTTGAATTAAACTAATTGTTCGACTATCAAATTTGAACAGGTTTCTTCGTGCAAGAAGGGGTTTCCAACATACAACAAGATTCTACAACAAGTTAGGGTTAAATAATAAAAAGTTCAGAAATGGAGAAGATTGGTTTACGAATACGAGGCTAGTAGGTTACATGAGTTATGTTCAATTTTGCAGTTAAACTTTGTGTCGGTGTGCTTGTCTTCAAGCTATAGAAGCGCCCTATTCGCCAATCGCCAATCCGTCCCCAACTCTACTTCGTTCCTTGTTGTACTATACTGCGGGATGGCATAATCAGACAGACTGATCTGGTGTTAAAGCTTTTAGTTAGGCCAATGACCCATCAAATTTATCCTTTCATTTCACAGGCCCATTTGTAAATAGAAAAGAAAAGAAAAGAAAAGAATTAGTACAGAGTATTTTCATTCATACTACCATGTATTATAATGATACACCTACTGGTTTGCAACCTGACTGACTGCTTCTATTATCTCCTTGGGTGTATTTTTTTTTTTTGTTCTTCTTCTTTTTCGGTAACTGAAAATATATTGAAAGGAAATTAAGGGTTTACATGGTTTATATTAAGGGTGCACACGGTACGGTTCGGCTCGGTTCTTGCCGAGGCCGAGTACCTGTACCTCCCTAGCCTCGGTTCCAAAATTTTGGACCGGTACATGTACCTTATAACTCGGTTCCGGTACCATTCAGTACACGTACTGTACCAGGCACGGTTCCGGTACCAGTCGGTACTTCCTGTCAGTTTTCCGAACAATTTTTTTCCTGTTAAGAACCTGTTTTACTGAGCAACAATACATTAAGAAATATCTCAAAGCACAATACGTAACAACTAACAAGTAGCAATAATACTAGCAAAAGTGCCAAATACAAAGTCTTGAAAATCTGGAAAAGTTACAAGTAGCAAAAGACTGACAGACAGACACACACACAAACAATAGTCTTACTGGTGGCAAAAATAACAAGTAGCACTGGTGGTAAAAGTAACAAGTAGCACTGCTGGCAAAACAAAAGTAACAAGTAGCACTGGTGGCAAATACAAAGTCTTGAAAATCTATTCCATGGCAGCAACACTGGTGGTGGCATTATTGTTGATAGGACCAAGTAACGCTGCAAAAACAAGTAATAGCATTTAGCCAGTTAGTAACTATTAGTCTATTACTAAAAAAAGTAACAAGGAAAAAGATTGGAATGAATAAAATATGTATATGTTACCTTCTTCAACTTCAATATTGTCATCTGGTATGTTGTCACATAGAAGATCAAGTTGTATTGGCTTCTTTAGTCAGCTTTGTGTGCAAAGCAATGCCTCAACTGTCCTTGTATATAAAGAGCTTCTACAAGGACTTAACACTTGCTTTTCTGTGCGAAAAGCAGATTCAGAGGCAACAGAAGACACATGAATGGCAAGTATTTCCTTAGCCATATGTGCAAGTATCTTATACTTGTTACTGTTGGTCTTCCACCAACCCAATAAGTCAAACTCCACATCATCACCATCTTCTCCTTCACCTTCTTCAAACTTGTCTATGAAATATCTATCCAACTCTGTTTTGCCCACATCATCATTTGGGTTGCTCTTATGCCTCTTACTCCTTGACATCAATTCTTTCATACGACTTGGCCTTGCCCCTGGTTTACTTAACACTGATTTGGCTTGTCCCTGCATAGAAGTACTTGACTCCTCCTCATGAACTGAATACACATCCTTATATTCTTAAAATAGAATCTTAAAATCCAATAACACACTCCTCATAACAAGTTCAACCTTTGAAGACTTCTTCCCATACAAACACTCAAGAGAAAATTCTAGTCCTTTTTCTTTCTCTCTAGGATCCAACAACATGGCAAAAAAAGTTTTAGAATTCATCTTTGCATAATCACCCCAATATTTGTTATACTTCTTACACATTTTGGCAGCCATAGTTGCAATAAAAGGATCTTCATCTACATTATCTCTAAACTCAACTAGTTGTTCATAAATGAGAACTAATTGCCATAAGAATGTATGTGTTGTTACCTTAGTTGAGGCTGAAAATGCAACAGTGGCATCAAAGAATACCTTCAAACATTTCACAAGGCCTCTGGCAAAGATCCAGTCCTCTTGACATGGAGCAGGTTTCTTCACTATTGCCTTCTTCTTCTTCTTTTGTGCCTTCTTATTGCCTTTCACATCAAGTTCTTCTTCTTCTTCACTAAAACCTTCTTCTTTTTCACCAACATTAACATCAATATCAAAATCATCAGCATTGGGTAAATCTTTCTCACTATCTTTAGGGAAATAAAACAACTTTTGATATTCCCTATCATACCTTTCTAACCTAGTGAAAGCTCTTTCATACACTTGTGCATCCTCTAGCATCAAGAATGTGCTGTTCCATCTAGTCTTAACATCTAATATCAACGCTATCTTAGACTCTATTCCAACTAAATTTGCACATTGCCTAAGCTTAACCAACCTAGCTGGAGAACCCTTTATATACTTGACAACTGACCCGATTCTTGCAATTGATTTGTTGTAGACCCTTACAGCATCTTTTACAACAAGTGCAAGTACATGGGCTGCACACCTTACCTGAAAAGATGTAGATTGATACAAGTATTAGATTTTTGTTCAAAGTAATAACTAACAAACGCAATTCTAACTAGAAAGTAAAAATAAATAAATCATATACTTACATGCAAGTACTTAGCTCTCTCTTCTGCCCTTGTCATTGAAACAATACTAGTGGTCAAATAATCCATTGCAACCTTGTTGGCACTAACATTATCCAAAGTGACAGAAAAAACATCTTTAAGCCCCCAATCTGACAAGCACTTCTCCAACATCTCACCAATATCAATTCCTTTGTGACCACTAACTTCAGAAAACATAAGAATTCACTTTTCTAACTTCCAATGCTGATCAATAAAATGAACTGTTACACAGATGTAGTTGAAATTATTTGGTGAAGTCCATGTGTCTGTTGTCAAACTAACCCTCTGCTTGCTTGACTTGAAGTAATTTCTCAACTTATCTTTCTCTTCTACATACATTTCTAATAAAGATCTGTAAACAGTCATTCTACTTGGTACATCAAATCTAGGCTCTAAGACATGCATCAATCTCCTAAACCCTTCACCCTCAACTGCTCTAAAGGACATCTCATCAATTATAATAAACAACAACTGCCCTTTTACATTTTTCTTGACTGAAAATAGTAGAGACTAACTGACCATCCTGCTCACCCATTTTTGAAGGTTTTACTGTCAGAGTTTGTTGTCCTTTTACCTTTGGCTTGTTAGGATTCTTCTTGCATCTGTTAAAGTGCTTCCACATTCCACTTGTACCATTCCTTCCAGTATGAGCCTTTATTGTCTTGTTGCAGTAGTTAAAATCATCTTCTTGAACATTTTTCCTAGTAAAATGTTTCCAAATATCAGATGTCGTCTTACCACCCATTTGAGTAGAAGTAGTTTCTACATCTGTTGCTGCTGTCTATGGCTTTGCTGCTCCATCTGTTGGTTGGATAGAGGATCCAACAACTGTATCTGTAGCAGGTGTAGGTGTAGCAGCTGAAGTAGGTGTAGGAGTAGCTGTTGTATAAGCTTGACTTGATGCATCCATGATAGATCACTGAGAAATCACAAATATACATAAACATAAGTACATTGTACATACTACATATAAACAAACACAATGCACTAAGCCACTAATCATATATTAAAACCACCAAAACCACAAAGAATACCACAAATAAAATAAGAACTGAAAATAAAAGTGAATTTCATACATATAATTTATAAAGTTTAATACTACAAATTGTTCATTAAGATTAAAGACATAAAACATCAAAGTTCAAAGTAAATACTAAATAGTAAAGCTACAGTACACATTATACTGCAGTACACATTACACATAAACCACTAAGCCTAAGTTCTAAGCATTATGTGAGCTCTGTTAGAATTAGGAACATTGGTGCATCTCTTTAAGTACTTCCACAATGCAGATGTTCCATTTTTGCAGATGTGAGCCCTAAATGTCTTTCCACAGTAATTACAAGTGGCTTCTGCAACATTTCTCCTAGTGAAATGGAGCCATATAATGTTCCGAACCCTAGCTGGACTTGATGCATCCATGATTGATCACTGACAAACAATATATACACAAACATGATTTCAATTCACAAGCCACAATAACAACAACATGAAAGGACTAAGTAACATAACATAGGCAGACTCTAATTATATGCATTAATGGTAATGTGTGCATAGTTGGACATAATATAACATGCCATACTAATAAGAAGTGGCTTGAACTGATTACTAGCCTTCATGAATCATGATGGAAAAAAACAAGAAAAATCTTAATTACTGAAATCACAAAAGTTACTGATCAATTAGAGGCACAACAATATATTTCAATATTCTAAATATCAATAACAAATTCAATTTCAATATTCTGGTAAGATTTTTCATTCATTTTCCAACAAATCTAGATTGCATCTTACCAAATCAAGCTCAAATTAAAAAAAATCAATTAACCCAGTAGTCAAAATCAAACAATTAAACAATAAACACTATAAGGAATCAGTAAAATTATAGAAGAAAAAAAGCAAAAAAACTTACAAGAGAAATTTCTTATTCTTCTGGTTTGCTGCTTCTGCAAAAAGGATCGAGATATATCGAGATTTCAGCTACCCAACAGATAGATCGATCACTCCTCAGTCTAAATTTAACTGAACACACAAAAGGAAGAAAATTACCAAAATCAAAATCAAATAGAAACATCACAATCATAATCATAATCAAAAAAATTAGTTACCTGTTGTGGACTTGTTGTTGAATGAATCAAAAAAATAGTGATGGTGGCGTGTTCTTATGAACACAGTGATGGAGGAGGAGAGCGGCGAAGAAGAAGAACTGAAGAAGGAATTTTTTTTGAAGCACTTATGATTCTAAACCCTAATCTAATTTCTATATGTACTAGAAATCTACCGCCGTCAGATTATATCTAAATCTAACGTTCAATATTGATCGGTACAACCGGTACGGGACGGAACGGGATATGGTTAGGTCCGAGTACCTGTACCTCCCTAGCCTCGGTTCCTATTTTTTGGACCGGTACCTGTACCCCATTCCTCGGTTAGGTACAAAAGCAGGTCTGGTTCCACCGGTTACGGCATGGTCCGGTTTTTCGGCTCGGTTCCTGTGCACCCTTAGTTTATATTGTCCTATAACCTAGCATGAATGTTACTGGGTGGAGATTGGTTCCATACTCCGCTCAAGCTAGTTTTGACATAATGTTTGCTGACTTTATTCATGTCTTTTGGCACATAAGGATATTGTCAGGAGATAAAATTACTATAAATTGCTTTAATATCTTTCACCATATTGTGAAGTCTCCAGTTTATATTGAAAACTTCTTTATTGACTGCATCAACTACGATCTTCAAATCTAGTTCCAAAAAACTCTACCTAGATGTAGATCTTTAGCCCAATTCACTGCTTCCTAGAGACCTTGACATTCCACTTGCTTCGTACTCATTTCATCTGTTAGGTAGATGCATTTATCTCCTCTATGTGCACCTACGAAATTGCAAAGGATTAGACCAATGCCTCCAGTTTTTATAATATCATCAAAATAAGTTGTTTCTGTTTTGTCTGATAATAGGTCTAAGATCAATAACCAGTTCTGTCATTTTGTTCAGCACAAAACTTCTTGCAGCTGTTGGTAACAATTTCTGGAGATGAATTGTTGCCTTAAACACCTTTTCACATTTCTTTGTCCAGATGCACCAAGCTACAATTGCTCTGTTGACCAACTCCTTTTCTGTTAATTGGCTCCCAAAAAGACTGTCAAACCAATTACAAATGGTGTCTTTTATGCTAGCATTGTTATTAGACTGCCAACCTATGGAAGCAAACCAGAGACCTTTAGTAAAACTACAGTCCATGATGACTTGAGCAGAAGTTTCAATCTGTTGAGGGCCAAAAGGACAAGAGACATCCAGGTTAGAAATAACATTTGCCAGCTTATCCCTTATAGGAAGAATGTCATTCATGCCTTTCCATAAGAATTGTCTTTTTCTCGGGAGCATATGGAGTTTCTGGAGCTTTTTGAATATTCTTTGCATTCTTTGATTCACTGGGTTCCTTGTATGTTTCTATAAGAGGACTTCACTGAATAGTGTCCATCTTTCTCAAGCAACCATACTAGACGATCTTCATAATTCTAGTGAGTAGAAATATTAAGAATGTGTAATGACCCGCAAGCTCGTCAACAAATTAGATCAGTCAAGAGACGATTTAGTCGTTAATGACTTGATTAATCAAATATGAACATTAATTAATAAAAATTTATCCAACAATAAATTTGGATATGAATCTAATACCATTAGATAAATGTCGAAAAGTTACATGAGATGGACTACTTGAACGCGTCATTCGCATATCCGACGAAGAAGGAATCATCTAATTAGTGAGAAGGGTAAAATAGTAATTTTTGTAGAAAAATGCTATTAATGCAACCGAACTATTATTCCAGGAAACCCTATGAGTAAAATAGTGTTGTCATTCTTTTGGATGCCCATATCCACGCGAATGGGTGCCTTGGAAATATTCCCTTGGTTTTGTAGCTAAACCTATCGAAGATAATTTTATTTCTCTTCTTCTTTCTTTCTTTCTTTTTATGTTCCGCAATGTTCATCATCTACATCTGATGATGAGAAAATCAAAAGAAGATTTTGAGATTGACTTAAGAGAACAAGTGTAGACGGTGAAATTTGGATAAGGGGCAAAAGTGTCATTTCAAGACCATAGACAAAATTCATCTCTCACGGGAGAGATTAAGCCGTTTTGATTCATTGATTGATGTCCTTGATTTTGATTTTGGTTGTTACAATTAAATATCCATAATAAAATGAAAATAACATATATTAAGTTTGATTTATTAACTTTGCGGCACAGACCCTAGCAGCCCATGATGACTGGTAACCAAACAAGACGGATCTATCTTTTGGCTCACCCCAAGGTCTCCCATTCTTCTTGGGAGGTAAAAACACCATAACATCGATGATTTGTCTTGCCGTTTATTTTGGTGCATACTTCTTCTTTTCCCTCTTCTCCTCCTCAACAGATTTACCTTTATCAATAGCCGCACCACTAGTTTCGGGCAAGTTTTATTCTTCTTCTTCTTCATTTGGGTCTCCTTCATTTCTTCTAGAAGTGCCAACTCCAACTTCAGTTCCTCCAATAACAGCAAGTACACCTTCACTTCCTCCACCAACTCCAACTCCAGTTCCTCCAGTAATAGCAAGTCCACCTTCACTTCCTCCACCAAATCCACTTTCAATTCCTCCACCAACTCCAACTTCACTTCCTCCACCTGTGGAAAATACAACTTCATTACCTACAATTGTTCCAGCTTCAACTCCATTTCCTCCACCTTCACTTCCTCCACCAGTCACAATTCCACTTGCATTCCTTACGTTTGTACCCAATGGTTTTGTGTGACGAGCTTGCGGATTCGGGTTACTACAAGGTGTTACTTCTTGTGATCTTTTCTTTTCCTTTGTTCAAAGAAAAACAAGACCAAAAAACAAAAGCAAATAAGTAAAAACGGTTGGGAAATCTAGACATAACCAAGCCATGACACTTAACACGGCTAGAAAAAATTGACAGTCCCAGACGCAAAAACAATTATAGATGGAATATTTAGTAATCGACCTACACGTAAAACGAATAACGGCTAGGAAACATAATTTTCGGCTTGGTTACTCAAATTATGAATAGGAAAACTTATACGTGAAAGATACATATGGTTTAATTTTCAGCACAGTATCAGAAACGGCTAGGAATAACCTAGCCGTTACAAACTAAACGGCTAGGAAATAAAAGTTTCGGTTCGGGAACAACATTACGGATAGGAAAAACCTAGATGTAAACACTAACGCTGAAAAAAAAAAATCGAACACAGTAGAATATACGGCTAGGAATAACCTAGCCATAAACAACTTGTTGCAGATAGGATTTCTGATCTCGTACGCATCGACTATTCTAAGGATGGGAGTTCTTATAGATCCCAAGCGTAAGACATATTTACGGCTGGGTATTCTTAGAGATCCCAACCGTGAGACTCATTTATGGCTGGGAAAACAAGAACTCCCAGCCGTAAGTAGTTTCAGAAACTGTTTTTTCAGACCTAAAATTTTCGAAACCAACTAAATAATCAATAAAACACTTAAATAAAGAGTGGATTTTTCAATTCATTCCTTTTTGCAGTCATATCAGGAGTCTCGGCGGCTGCTTCATCTCCTTCATTCACTTCTTCTTGATCTTCAGTTTCATCTTCAGTTGATGAAGTTGATTTCTCTGCTTCAGGAGTAGGTGGATTCGATGAAGATTGACCTAGCTTTTCCTTTGTCTTTATGGTTTTATACAATGAATTTAATCGACGGCGATATTTTTTTTTGAATCGACGATTAATTGTTTCAAACGAAGAATGGAAGAAGAAGAAGAAGAAAAACAGAAAGAGGGAGAATATGAGAAGAAGAAGAATGGGAAGAAATATGAAGAATGGGCGACGGTTGTTTTTTTTAGAGATTTTTCCGTTCTTTTTTATTAGATTAATTAGTTAATGGAAGGGTAGAAGGGTAATGAGTTAAAATGATTGAGGGTATTTTTGAACTTTTACATAAATTTGGTCCCCCCATATCCATGTTTTGGTTGCAATTAGTATTTTAAGCCTCCAAAAGCTAAGCCCCCTACATCCCCAATAATATGATTCTTTAGAAGCATGGTTAAAGAAAGAAAGTTTCTCCTATTTAGAAAGCACCAAAAAAGACTCTCTAAAAATTAATGTAGATGCGCCTTGGATCTCTGAAACATCTCCATTTAGTTATGCCTTAATTATGAGAAATGATGCAGAAACTTGTGAAGGAGGAAGAGAAAGACAATCAGCTGGTTCAGACCCTCAAGAAGCAGAAGTTATTGGGGTACTTCAAGCGCCAATTTGGGCTCAGGAAAAGGAGATTTTGAATTTCAGCATTGAAGGAGACTGTGAAAGCATTTTCAACCACTTTCATGGAAAAAACCCGGATATCTCTTGGCGTGTGAAAGCCTGTCTGGATGAGGCAATCAGGATAACAAATCTTTGTAATACTCCAGAGTAATTTTTTGGGATTTCTTTTTGTTCCTAGACTAGGAAATAGAACTGCATATATTTTAGCAAAGTTTGTTAGGCCTTTAAACACTGTTTTAGATTGGGAGACTACTCCACCTTATTGCATTATGCAACAACTATCAGTAGATAAATCTAATATTGGGAGACATCCTCAAGACCCCATATTAGATGGCTCTACTTCTATTGTAATGTCGACTCTTTCTGAGTCTTAATTTCTTCCATGAAATTTCTTATTCACAAATAAAACAATAAAATAATCATGGATTGTGCAGAAGTAACAAAATTTACGGAGTTTTCATATTATTTGTCAGGCCACGGTTTTACCTTTCTTTTCGATTGGATTTTTTATTTTCATCGATTCTTTGCAAGAAAGACAAACAACCATATCAGCACCAAGTTCTTAATAACCGTGAAACTATTTCGATTGTTCAAGAGATATGAAGGATTGATTTGAATGACGGTGATAATAGGTAATCATGAGAATCCATTTTATCATTATTATAATTTTTATTTATTTTTCGATCAGTAAAGTATTTGGTGCTGAGAACAACGCAGAATCTGGTACCGATAAATCGAATCATCGATATCATCATCCAGTAACTTCATCACCATATTATAGTAGTATCGAAAACCGGACGCTACCCAAAATCATGTATTAGTACTGCAATTAATCAAGACTAATTAACGACTGTTCGATCGATTTAATCGGATGTCGACTAAAACGTTGGTTCACGAGTATAATAGTCTTACGCGCATTACTTCCATTTTGTATTTAGATTTAGCCGAACATAAGTTCATGTCGCCAACGCCACATGTCACACTTTTTAAGCAAAATGACAGAGGCCAAATTAAAGGTACTACTAACAAGTCGGCAGACATAAATTTATGGATGCCTAGTCATTCAGTCATTTGTTTCTGGGTTATGCCTAGTGATGCTTATCGTTATGTTTTTTTTTTTTTTTTTTTTTTTTTTTTTTGTTCTTCTTATTTTTCAGTAACTGAAAATATATTGAAAAGAAATTAAAGGTTTACATGGTTTATATTAAGGGTGCACACGGTACGGTTCGGCTCGGTTCTTGTCGAGGCCGAGTACCTGTACCTCCCTAGCCTCGGTTCCAAAATTTTGGACCAGTACCTATACCTTATACCTCGGTTCCGGTACCATTCAGTACACGTACGGTACCAGGCACGGTTCCGGTACCAGTCGGTACTTCCTGTCAGTTTTTCAGAATTTTTTTTTCCTGTTAAGAACCTGTTTTACTGAGCAACAATACATTAAGAAATATCTCAAAGCACAATACGTAACAACTAACAAGTAGCAATAATACTAGCAAAGAAAAGTGCCAAATACAAAGTCTTGAAAACTGGAAAAGTAACAAGTAGCAAAAGATTGACAGACAGATACCCACACAAACAATAGTCTTACTAGTTGCAAAAGTAACAAGTAGCAAAGTAACAAGTAGCACTGGTGGCAAAACAAAAGTAACAAGTAGCACTGGTGGCAAATACAAAGTCTTGAAAATCTATTCCATGGCAGCATCCCTGGTGGTGGCATAATTGTTGATAGGACCAAGTAACGCTGCAAAAACAAGTAATAACAGTTAGCTAGTTAGTAACTATTAGTCTATTACTAAAAAAAAGTAACAAGGAAAAAGATTGGAATGAATAGAATATGTATATGTTACCTTCTTCAACTTCAATATTGTCATCTGGTATGTAGTCACATAGAAGATCAAGTTGTATTGGCTTCCTTAGCCAGCTTTGTGTGCAAAGCAATGCCTCAACTGTCCTTGTAGATAAAGAGCTTCTTTAAGGACTTAACACTCGCTTTCCTGTGCTAAAAGCTGATTCAGAGGCAACAGAAGACACATGAATGGCTAGTATGTCTTTAGCCATATGTGCAAGTATCTTATACTTGTTACTGTTGGTCTTCCACCAACCCAATAAGTCAAACTCCTCATCATCACCATCTTCTCCTTCACCTTCTTCAAACTTGTCTATGAAATATCTATCCAACTCCTTTTTGACCACATCATCATTTGGGTTGCTCTTACGCCTCTTACTCCTTGACATCAATTCTTTCATACGACTTGACCCTTCCCCTGGTTTACTTAACACTGATTTGGCTTGTCCCTGCATAGAAGTACTTGACTCCTCCTCATGAACTGAATACACATCCTTATATTCTTCAAATAGAATCTTAAAATCCAATAACGCACTCCTCATAACAAGTTCAACCTTTGAAGACTCCTTCCCATACAAACACTCAAGAGCAAATTCTTTCTCTCTAGGATCCAACAACATGGCAAAAAAAGTTGTAAAATTCATCTTTGCATAATCACCCCAATATTTGTTATACTTCTTAAACATTTTGGCAGCCATAGTTGCAATAAAAGGATCTTCATCTACATTATCTCCAAACTCAACTAGTTGTTCATAAATGAGAACTAATTGCCATAAGAATGTATGTGTTGTTACCTTAGTTGAGGCTGAAAATGCAACAGTGGCATCAAATAATACCTTCAAACATTTCACAAGGCCTCTGGCAAAGATCCAGTCCTCTTGACATGGAGCAGGTTTCTTCACTATTGCCTTCTTCTTCTTCTTCTTCTTCTTCTTCTTCTTCTTCTTTTATGCCTTCTTCTTGCCTTTCACATCAAGTTCTTCTTCTTCTTCACTAAAAACTTCTTCTTCTTCACCAACATTAACATTAACATCAATATCAAAATCATCAGCATTGGGTAAATCTTTCTCACTATCTTTAGGGAAATAAAACAACTTTTGATATTCCCTATCATACCTTTCTAACCTAGTGAAAGCTCTTTCATACACTTGTGCATCCTCTAGCATCAAGAATGTGCTGTTCCATCTAGTATTAACATCTAATATCAACGCTACCTTAGACTCTATTCCAACTAAATTTGCACATTGCCTAAGCTTAGCCAACCTAGCTGGAGAACCCTTTATATACTTGACAACTGACCTGATTCTTGCAATTGATTTGTTATAGACCCTTACAGCATCTTTTACAACAAGTGCAAGTACATGAGCTGCACACCTTACCTGATAAGATGTAGATTGATACAAGTATTAGATTTTTGTTCAAAGAAATAACTATCAAACACAATTCTAACTAAAAAGTAAAAATAAATAAATCATATACTTACATGCAAGTACTTAGCTCTCTCTTCTTCCCTTGTCATTGAAACAATACTAGTGGTCAAATAATCCATTGACAGAAAAAACATCTTTAAGCCCCCAATCTGACAAGCACTTCTCCAACATCTCACCAATATCAATTCCTTTGTGACCACTAACTTCAGAAAACATAAGAATTCTCTTTTCTAACTTCCAATGCTGATTAATAAAATGAACTGTTACACAAATGTAGTTGAAATTATTTGGTGAAGTCCATGTGTCTGTTGTTAAACTAACCCTCTGCTTGCTTGACTTGAAGTAATTTCTCAACTTATCTTTCTCTTCTACATACATTTCTAATAAAGATCTATAAACAGTCATTCTACTTGGTACATCAAATCTAGGCTCTAAGACATGCATCAATCTCCTAAACCCTTCACCCTCAACTTCTCTAAAGGACATCTCATCAATTATAATAAACTCAACAACTGCCCTTTTACATTTTTCTTGACTGAAAATAGTAGAGACTAACTGACCATCCTGCTCACCCAGTTTTGAAGGTTTTACTGTCAGAGTTTGTTGTCCTTTTACCTTTGGCTTGTTAGGATTCTTCTTGCATCTGTTAAAGTGCTTCCACATTCCACTTGTACCATTCCTTCCAGTATGAGCCTTTATTGTCTTGTTGCAGTAGTTACAATCAGCTTCTTGAACATTTTTCCTAGTGAAATGTTTCCAAATATCAGATGTTTTCTTACCACCCATTTGAGTAGAAGTAGCTTCTATATCTGTTGCTGCTGTCTCTGGCTTTGCTGCTCCATCTGTTGGTTGGATAGAGGATCCAACAACTGTATCTGTAGCAGGTGTAGGTGTAGCAGCTGAAGTAGGTGTAGGAGTAGTTGTTGTATAAGCTTAACTTGATGCATCCATGATTGATCACTGAGAAATCACAAATATACATAAACATAAGTACACTGTACATACTACATATACACAAACACAATGCACTAAGCCACTAATCATATATTAAAACCACCAAAACCACAAAGAATACCACAAATAAAATAAGAACTGAAAATAAAAGTGAATTTCATAAATATAATTTATAAAGTTAAATACTACAAATTGTTCATTAAGATTAAAGACATAAAACATCAAAGTTCAAAGTAAATACTAAATAGTAAAGCTGCAGTACACATTACACTGCAGTACACATTACACATAAGCCACTAAGCCTAAGTTCTAAGCATTATGTGAGCTCTGTTAGGATTATGAACATTGGTGCATCTCTTTAAGTGCTTCCACAATGCATATGTTCCATTTCTGCAGATGTGAGCCCTAAATGTCTTTCCACAGTAATTACAAGTGGCTTCTGCAACATTTCTCCTAGTGAAATGGCGCCATATAATGTTCCGAACCCTAGCTGGACTTGATGCATCCATGATTGATAACTGACAAACAATATATACACAAACATGATTTCAATTCACAAGCCACAATAACAACAACAACAACAGCATGAAAGGACTAAGTAACATAACATACGCAGACTATAATTATATGCATTAATGGTAATGTGTGCATAGTTGGACATAATATAACATGCCATACTAATAAGAAGTGGCTTGAAATGATTACAAGCCTTCATGGATCATGATGGAAAAAAACAAGAAAAATCTTAATTACTGAAATCACAAAAGTTACAGATCAATTAGAGGCACAACAATCAATTTCAATATTCTAAAAATCAATAACAAATTCAATTTCAATATTCTGGTAAGATTTTTCATTCATTTTTCAATAGATCTAGATTGCATCTTACCAAATCAAGCTCAAATTAAAAAAATCAATTAACCCAGTAGTCCAAACCAAACGATTAAACAATAAACACTATAAGGAATCAGTAAAATTGGAGAAGAAAAAAAGCAAAAAAACTTACAAGAGAAATTTCTTCTTTTTCTGGTTTGCTGCTTCTGCAAAAAGGATCGAGATAGATCGAGATTTAAGGTACCCAACAGATAGATCGATCACTCCTCAGTCTAAATTTAACTGAACACACAAAAGGAAGAAACAAATCAAAATCAAAAATAAAATAAAAATAGAAACATCACAATCATAATCATAATCAAAGAAATTAGTTACCTGTTGTGGACTTGTTGTTGAATCAAAAAAACAGTGATGGTGGCGTGTTCTTATGAACACAGTGATGGAGGAGGAGAACGGCGAAGAAATAGAACTGAAGAAGGATTTTTTTTTGAAACACTTCTGATTCTAAACCCTAACCTAATTTCTATATGTACTAGAAATCTACCACCGTCAGATTATATCTAAATCTAACGTTCAATATTGATTGGTACAATCGGTACGGGACGGCACGGGATATGGTTAGGGCTGAGTACCTGTACCTCCCTAGCCTCGGTTCCTATTTTTTGGACCGGTACTTGTACCCCGTTCCTCGGTTTGGTACAAAACCAGGTACGGTTCCACCGATTCCGGCATGGTCTGGTTTTTCAGTTCGGTTCCTGTGCACCCTTAGTTTATATTGTCCTATAACCGAGCATGAATGTTACTGGGAGGAGATTGGTTCCATACTCCACTCAAGCTAGTTTTGACATAATGCTTGCTGACTTTATTCATGTCTTTTGGCACATAAGGATATTGTCAGGAGATAAAATTACTAAAAATTGCTTTAATACCTTTAACCATATTGTGAAGTCTCCAGTTTATATTGAAAACTTCTTTATTGACTGCATCAACTACGATCTTCAAATCTAGTTCCAAAAAACTCTACCTAGCTGTAGATCTTTGGCCCAATTTACTGCTTCCTAGAGACCTTGACATTCCGCTTGCTTCATACTCATTTCATCTGTTAGGCAGATGCATTTATCTCCTCTATGTGCACCTACAAAATTGCAAAGGATTAGACCAATGCCTCCAGTTTTTATAATATCATCAAAATAAGTTTTTTCTGTTTTGTCTGATAATAGGTCTAAGATCAATAACCATTTCTGTCATTTTGTTCAGCACAAAACTTCTTGCAGCTGTTGGTAACAATTTCTGGAGATGAATTGTTTCCTTAAACACCTTTTCACATTTGTTTGTCCAGATGCACCAAGCTACAATTGCTCTATTGACCAACTCCTTTTCTGTTAATTGGCTCCCAAAAAGACTATTAAACCAATTACAAATGGTGTCTTTTATGCTAGCATTGTTATTAGACTGCCAAACTAAGGAAGCAAACCAGAGACCTTTAGTGAAACTACAGTGATGACTTGAGCAGAAGTTTCAACCTTTTGAGGGCCAAAAGGACAAGAGACATCCAGGTGAGAAATAACATTTGCCAGCTTATCCCTTATAAGAAGAATGTCATTCATGCCTTTCCATAAGAATTGTCTTATTCTCGGGAGCATAGGGAGTTTCCGGAGCTTTTTGAATATTCTTTGCATTCTTTGATTCACTGGGTTCCTTGTATGTTTCTATAAGAGGACTTCACTGAAAAGTGTCCATCTTTCTCAAGTAACCATACTAGCCGATCTTCACAATTTTGGTGAGTAGAAATATTAAGAATGTGTAATGACCCGCAAGCTTGTCAACAAATTAGATCGGTCAAGAGACGATTTAGTTGTTAATGACTTGATTAATCAAATATGAACATTAATTAATAAAAATTTATCCAACGATAAATTTGGATATAAATCTAATACCATTAGATAAATGTCTAAAAGTTACATGAGATGGACTACTTGAACGCGTCATTCGCATATCCGACGAAGAAGGAATCATCCAATTAGTGAGAAGGGTAAAATAGTAATTTTTGTAGAAAAATGCTATTAATGCAACCGAACTATTATTTCAGAAAACCCTATGAGTAAAATAGTGTTGTCATTCTTTTGGATGCCCATATCCACGCGAATGGGTGCCTTGGCAATATTCCCTTGGTTTTATAGCTAAACCTATCGAAGATAAATTTTTTTCTCTTCTTTTTTTTTTCTTTCTTTTTTATGTTCCGCCATGTTCATCATCTGCATCTGATGATGAGAGAATCAAAAGAAGCTTTTGAGATTGACTTAAGAGAACAAGTGTAGATGGTGAAATAGTGATAAGGGGCAAAAGTGTCATTTCAAGACCATAGACAAAATTCAACTCTCACCGGAGAGATTAAGCCCTTGGTCCTAAAGGCACTCATAACCACGATTTCTAGTATAAGTTCCCGTGAGACACTGCTGTTCGTGATGCGGTGACTCCTAGCGCACATCCTCGATGAGATACCGTTTGTCACATAGGTTATGTAGAGCGTAAAACGTCCCCGACAGACTTATGAACCAGAATAACCACAATTCCAGCATGTCTTCGCAAGACGCAACTGATTGTGATGCCATGATTCCTAGCATACATCCTCGAAGAGATACTGCTGGTCATGTAGGCTCTGTAGATGCGTAAAAACGTCCCCAGCGGACTTATGACCCAGAGCGGAGACATACATGTCTCATATAAGCACGACTCACCCTATTTGAGATCAAGGACTGATTTTTAGTACATCATCGCGAGATACACTGGTCATGTCTACTCTAGGCTCTGACTCGAATTACCGAGGTTTCCGAATAATTCTTAGGACATCCCCGCGAGATACACTAGTTATTCTGCCTATGGGCCCTTTCAACAGATTCCTAGAAAATCCTTATGAGATACACTAGTCATGTTGGCCCTATAAATACATACACAATTGATTCCTAGCACATCTCTGCTAGATACACTGGTCAAAGACATGTGAGCTAAAGTATCACGGTGACATTAATCGGGCGTACAAAGCCTTTTCTCTCTCCACAGAGAGTTTCAGATCCGTTAAGAAAATCTTCGTAGAGATTTTTGACCCGTCCTTAAAATATCGGATAGATTCACATCCCTCCAAAAAATCTCGGAGAGATTCATATCTCTCTGCAAAATCCCGGAGAGATTCACATCTCTCCACAAAATCTCAAAGATATTCACATGTCTTCTCAAAATCCCGGAGAGATTCACATCTCTAAGCAAAATCTCAAAGAGATTCACATCTCTATGCAAAATCTCATAGAGATTTGAATCTCTCGGGAAATCTTAGACATGGATGAATATTCCCCATGATAGGCACACGCCTTATGTAGGTCTCAAGCCTATTTTCAGCCTCTCAAACACACTCACGGCTAGTAAATTGAGCCTAAAATACACATGTTTATCCAAAAACGTGGATAAGCTCTCTTGAGCTCCGCATGCTCAACAAAGGGACCCACAAGCAATAATACGGTCTCCACATGACATATATGACCGGTCATGGAGAGAGAGAGCTCAACCTCAGATCCTCTCACACTCTGCACACGATTCCTGAGGCATTCCATGTGTTTTCACGTGACTCATCATAGTCACTCTCACAAATCAGAGAATATCTCTCCATCTTGTCCAACTCGGCTAAAGAGAATAGTTCTCTCTCAATACATCATCACAAAGGCTGACTCATCTTCACACAAATGGGGGCATATCAATTAAGGTTTTGGTATGGCGGTCTACGACACGTGTGAGAAATACCCAGCCTATTTCTCACCGCATAAGAGAGTAAAGGCGGTGGGATAATCAGATAAACTCAACCTAGTTTATCTCTATCTATTCCTGAAGAGATGGGAAAATTGATCCGCACGGCATGACAAGCAATCCTTATCTTCACCGACCTGAGATTAGAGAATTCAGCTATAAATATGTCATCTATTTCTCTAAGCTAACACATAACTTTCTCATAAACACTCATAACAATTCTTCTTCAAACCTAGAATTCTCTGATCTCTCTCTTCATCTGCTTCCCTCCTCCCTAAGACCATACCTAAGCCCCTTCTTTGTGACTGAAACATCCTTTGAACTTCCACTTTGCGTGGTTTAGGCGAAGACTGTTCGTGCTCAACCTCCCGTAACTCATTTTCAGAAACCCTAGTGTTTTGGTTAAAAACTGATTCTGTTGTTTTTGGTAAATTTGGGTGTGTTGATGAGAAACGAATTCAAACCCTAAACAAATATAATGCACATGAGTACTTTTAGATTCGAGAGATCGATCTGTAAGACTCTGGCCTAAACCAAGAAATGGCCGTTCCAGACTCAATTCGGTCACAAAGTGAAGGAGAAGGGTTGATCTTAGGGAGGGAAGCGAAGAAGGTGTTTGAGATCAGAATGTTGAATTATATAGGAGTGGATGTTTTATGACTTGTATCATAATATGGAACTGGCTTGCAGAATGTAAGCTATCAGTTCTTAGTGTTTTTTGGATACATGTGTTGATAACACTTGTGTGTTGAAATAGGTCGAGATCCTATTTATACAAGTCATGTTCGAGTACCCCTTAATCTCGTAGGAGGTGGAGGCGATTAAGTAGTGGAGAAGTGGGGTTGTGTAAAAGGTGGTGATCATCACGTTTCCATTATGAGGGAAAACTGGTCACACTTTCACCCACTATCCTCATTGCTGTTAAGCGTCCGTCCTTTCCTGACACTTTCTTGTAATGGGCGCGTTGCACGCCGCATGCTGTAAACCTCCAGACCTATACCCAGTGAACATCCCCCAGTTTGTGACATGTTTGATGTCTCGAGTAAATAGGTCAAGTCGTGAGACTCGCCGCTAAAAGCAGCACATAGTTCTTTTAGGTCAAATAACAAAATTATTTGTGGAATCAATATTTATAAAACATCGTTTATAATCGATGTATATAAAGCATCGCTTTTAAACAAGCAGCTGAAAATAATCGATGTGCAGGAAGCATCGTTGTCTTAGAGCTCGTTCAAATTAGTTGCGAATTGAACGTCTTAAAAAAGTAGCGTGACCGGCCACCTTTGGGCAATCGTTTGAGAACCCTATGGGTGAGCTACCACTTGGTCGATCGCTCCCTGTGGAGGAGGGGTGGCCGGTGATCACAGCGTTACCCTGTTGGTCTCCTAAAGATAAATCTAAACCATCCAATTAGGCTAGTGAAGTTGGATGGACGAGATGACTTATGGCAGTTGCATACGACCGTTGATGCAATTTAGGGTTTTAGAAGCCGTGCAGACAACCCTATTTTGGGCGATCTATTCAAGGCACTAGACATTGGTTTGAACATGCCGATCAGTCAGGTGCAACGGCAGGCTGCCGGTGAGCATGTTGACGTCTCCTGGGCCGCCTGAAATTGGATCTAAGCCACTCAATTTGGCCGGCGAAGATGGATGGTTATGATCAATTTGCGACAATAGTATGCTGCCGCAATGCAACTTAGGGTTTCCAAAACTGTGTGTTCACCCTACTTCGAGCAATCAATTTGATGCGCTCTTGGACTGCCATGGGAAGGTCGATCAACTAGGGATGGAGTTGGGTCGTCGGTGAATACACCAGCACTTCTTTGGTCGTTCGAAGGAAAATCTAAACCGTCCAACTAGGCTAGCTAAGTTGGGCGGATGTGATGGACTTGAGACCATTATGGCCGGTCTTAGCTCGTTTGAGCTCCCTTTTCAATAGCGCGATCACCCATGTTCTGGCTAACGTTCAGGGGTGTTACGGGTGAACTAAAGGGATTCCGATCGGCTAGGATGCTAGTGGGCCCGCCGGTGGTCATTATGGAGGTTGCCTAATTCCGCTAGGAAGAGGCTAAGCTTGTTGAATTATGTGGCCAAATCGTGTGTCCGTGATTGCTCTTTAAGACTGACATGGATAGTTTAGATTTTCCGTAAGGAATTTAAGCGCGTCGATCGTGCTAACTTTTAATTAAAAAGCGCGTTGACACGAAAATCTCTTTATCAGAGAGTGGTGCAGCCTGTGTGAGTACTTTCATGCAGATCTCAATACTGACACTTCGGGAGATTCGTGCTACTCCGCTGTGAGTGAGCATTAATCGTCATGTCATGCCAACAATGAGAGTTCAGCTGGGGAACATAGCATAGGAAAATACTAGACGGGCAATGCATTAGTGAATAATGCTGGTGGAAAATAAAATTCATAGAATATTTGGGATTGTTGCTATATGCACCATTCTGAGGGAATTTTATATACATATATATACAAATATATTGAATTTCTCAATACATCCGTGAGCGAAGAGGTTTATGCACTCATCACTTTCAAATGGCTTCTGTTCCTTTGCAGGATGACAGCGCATTAAAAATAGGGTTTCACAATTTTGACCCTGAACCGAAAACCACCATCAACACCTAGAATCCAACTTCTAACCTCTCTCAGATTTTAGGTAACTACAGTTTGGCGACCACAGTGGGAGGTTGTCCACTCAGTTACAAATCTCAATCACGGTCACCATTAGGAAGGAAGACGATTCCACCAATCCAAACACAAAAACGTTACATTGATTCAGTCTTTGTAAATCCATTAAAAACTTAGTCGAGAGAGTTATCCCTACCAGCACTTTCTCTCTCTTTCGAGTTTGACCTTAGTGAATAAGTTAGTGCGTCCCGGATCACATGGATCTCTTCCTGCATAACAAAACTCCCTAGTAACCTATTTTCATAAAAATCTATTGCTAATCCTTGAAAACGTTGGGTAAGGACCAAGGAGAACTCCCGGAGACTCAACAAAATCTTGCAAAATCTCAGATCGACATCCAGACTTATTTGAAAACACCTTTAGACTTATTTGAAAACGCCTTTAAAGTTACCAGTAGGGATAGATCCAACAAATCTAGATCGAGTACACATTTCCTAAAGAAGGAGTACTAAAACTGCTGAGAATAGCACTGACGGGATCCTTTCTGCAATCGACCTCACTGGAGAAGAAAAAGCTCATTACGAACGCGAAAGAGCAAAGGAGAAACCATCTAGCCGACCTTATTGCTCTCAAGGACCTCAAGGACCATATGATGCTCTAAACTTGGAGATTCTGAGGAATATTTGCTCCAAAATTCGTTTAGGTCAAGGGCCCTCAACTTGATCACAGGGGACTTGGGAAGTTTACTTCACTTTACCATTTTACTTATAACTCTTTCATTTTGTATCCGATTGACCCAGTTCTTTTTCAGTCATATTTTTCTTTTCGTCGTCTATAGGATAAACTTAGCGAAAACTTGGAAAGGCTCCAAAAAATTAGTGATCTAGTCAAAAGCGTTGCAGAGCCACATAGGGTCATAAACCGCCAACAAAGATACATCTTGTCTCCCTTCCTACTTCATAGAATCATGACGAGAACACGACAAAGTATGAAGCGACACTAGATCCCAAGACGAGGCTCAACCGAAACTCATCCTTATCCGAAGACCCAAAGCTGCTAGTCAATATGCTACCTCAACACCCATTCTGTCAGAAAGAAAGGGAACTAGACCTAGGAGTTATGGTCAAGCCTCGATGATCCTCAAGTTCAGCTTTACCAAAAACTATCATATTTCATTTTACGATGGAACCTCAGTTCACCCAAGACGGAGAAGGATAATATCTTTGCAGCCGAATCTTTCAAGGGAAAAAAAATCTTAAGCGATACTCATGAGGCCAACAATTCAGATAGAACTTCATTACTCGACATACAACCGCAACCAACAACTATCACTGAAGTAAACAAGGGAAGGATTCGAGACTGTAGCTCCAAGCCATACGCTGCGTGCAGTTCCGTCAGTAAAAGCCTCCTCTCTCAAAAAGATATGCTCGGCAGGCTATCCCATGAGTCAGAGTCAGACGTGATGATAAAAGAACAAGATATGACGATCACTTACAACTTTCTCAGGTCAAAACACGATTCTACCGCGTGAAGAAATGCCTAGAAGATTCCAGAGAACTACCTCATCAATAAAGTCACCACAAATCGTTTATTCAGCCACATCCATAATTCTCCTAGTCCTAGAAGGCATACACTATTCTTAATTTTAGTTTACCATATCAAATAAAAAAGACAGATCTAAATAGATGATTCGTCTACATAAGTTTGCATGAATCCTTGTCAAGACACCTAGTAGAGGCCGAACAACAGCTTCATCTTATGCATGAATACACATGAGGCCAGTATCTCGATATGATTATCCACGGACGTCTCCAACCCATAGAGTATCGCTTTCCCACCTTGAAGACTCAATCTCATACGCTACCAGGGTCTTATTTCATTTTCCAAGCATCCCGAGTCAATGAAAATCCCTAAATTCATACAACAAACTGGGGACTGACGAAGAACCATGCATTATGTATCTTTGTGACTAACATGAGGGGGCTCAAACTTCCAACTCCTAGATGAAAGACTCGTACACCATTAACCCAGAGATTCAGGTTCAAAAAAATTGGTAGAATTCAAAACACTTCAAGTTAGAGACTTCTCACTAGAGGTGTATGAACGAGAATCAGATATCCTGTCCGAGCCTCGACTCCCACGACCGACTCTCAGGTACAAGCATTTCAACCCTTGATATCAAATAAAGAATTGCGGGATGTAATCCCATGGTAATGAACTCAATCCCATGACAGAGATGCCGAAATACTTATACAAGTCAAAATTAGGTTTTGTCGCATCCAGAGAAGGACTCACCCATCTAGGGTTTCCATCACGATTAAGCAAGCTAGGTTTTACAAAACCCCGTATAAGGATTTCAGAAAGGAATCATGTACCGAGATTACCCCAACGCGTTAGAATCGTTTCTCTGTTCAAGATTCACGGCTGAGACAAACTAGGGTTTGCGGTGGGTCAAAAAGAGTCTGTGGCTTATTTTCGCTCAAACCGACTCATACTTCATCCAGCCAACTCGAAAAACTTCGATAAATGGGTTGATAATTCGAAAATGCACCCTTGATAAAAAAATATTTGTTCTACGTCTCTCCTACCATGTGTTAAAAGGGCACGATGTTTCAATACACGATCCAAGAGATATCATCAAAACACTTGAAGGAATTGTTGCTAAATAGATCTGGATTCCGATTTTAACTGCATGTGGATTTATCACTAAAAAAACAAGCTCCAAATCCTAATTACTCTAATAAATGAAAGGCATGTCTTTTATGTTCGATAGTTGGGGTCAACCACTGAAATCGGATTTCAAACGAAGTTTCTACAGCTTCTGGAGTGAAGGCCGCGCAAAGGAGGAACACCTATTACGAATTTAACCTAGGGTTTTCACCTACTCGCATACCCGATGAAGCAATCTAGGGTTTGCATCAAGTTCGAACTCATGAGGGTCCCCTTCCTTTAATAGATGCATACGGGAAAGGTTCAGAGAGAGAAAATATCAAACCCTGAAGAAAATCATCCAGCAAAGGCCTCTAGAGAAAATCTCTTACTTCATGTTCAGCTGCTTCACTTCGGCCTCTGCATCTCGAGCCGCCTGCTTAGCATGTTCCAGTTCTTCATCTGACATACACTCCTCAGATTAAGAACCTCTCTGAACTCAATTCACCCAGACAGACCCTGACAGAATCGAGCCACTCTCGCGATTGACTCACATTGAAACGAAGATTCTCATCACGTGCGGTCGTCAGGTTTTACAGATTCATAAGATCATCAAAAGCAAGACCTTTTGGAGTTATTCTCCTCATGTCACCAAAATCGCCAACAAGTGTCCCATACGAAGTTAAAGAAGACATGGGTCCCGTGAAATCACCCCAGGCCGTTGTCTCTCTGCACCAGAATCTCTTTCTGAAAGTCCTATGAAATTGTTGAAGACCGCTCATCCCCACTCTACCAAGGTCGAACTCGTTCTCACCATAAAGAGTACGCTACAAATGAGAGAAGAATCAGAAGAAGTAAACTAAGGGAGCAACAAAACACAACTAGGGTTTGCTCTATATGAGGACCGTCCTTCCCTCCTAAAACCTTGTCCTCATACAATCCCTTGAAGTTTTGTCTCATCCAATCCCTTCAAGACTTGTCCTCTCTTAATCCATTAAAGCCTAACATCATGCCTAGAGTCCTATTATTAGCAATAAATCTATCTCAAATCTCATGGGATACTCACAGATTTGTTTTGGTCCACACTTTCACAAAGGATCAAGGAAAAATACGTTTTTCTTCACAATAAGGGGTACAAACGTAAAATCAAAGGATGGGGCATGTCTCTAACCTAGGGAGTAAAAAAATCACGTCCTATTTTAATCTAAGGAAGGGTAATTAAGTCATAATACTCCAAGGGTCATGCTTGAGGCGTCGGGACATGCTAAGATTTCAAGGATTGCAAGGATTCCTCTTACAATTAGGATTGATGTACATTACAGCGTTAAGACTTGAAAACTGATGATAATCAGTAAGGAATTTCGGGTTACTTCCTGAAGCAAATTGAGCCTGAACTATACATGTCTATCCAAAAACGTGGATAAGCTCTCTTGAGATCCGCATGCTCAAAAAAGGGACCCACAAGCAATAATACGGTCTCCACATGACATATGTGACCGGTCATGGAGAGTGGGAGCTCAACCTCAGCTCCTCTCATACTCTACACAGGATTCTTGATGCATTCCATGCGTTTTCACATGACTCATGCTAGTCACTCTCATAAATCATAGAATATCTTTCTATCTTGTCCAACTCGGCTAAAGAGAATATTTGTCTCTCAACATATCATCATAAAGGATGACTCAGCTTCATACAAATGGGGGGATATCAATTAGGGTTTTGGTCTAGCATTTTACGGCACGTGTGAGAAATACCTGGCCTATTTCTCACCGCATAAGAGAATAAAGGCGGTGGGATAATCAGATAAACTCAACCTAGTTTATCTCTATCTATTCCTTAAGAGATGGGAGAATCGCTTCGCACGACATGACAAGCAACCCTTATCTTCAGCGACCTGAGATTAGAGAATTCAGCTATAAATAGGTCATTTGTTTCTCCAAGCTAACACAGAACTTTCTCATAAACTCTCAGATCAATTCTTCTTCAAACATAGAATTATCTGATATCTGTCTTCATCTACTTCCCTCCCTAAGACCATCCCTAAGCCTCTTCCCTATGACTGAAGCAGCCTTTGAATGGCCACTGTGCATGGTTTAGGTGAAGGCTGTTCGTTCTCAACCTCCCGTAACTCACTTTCATAAACCCTAGAATCCCACTTCTAACCTCTCTCAGATTTTAGGTAACTACAACAAGAATCAAAGAAGATTTACTAGTGGTGAAGATTGTTACATAATCTATTTAGACTCAAAAGAAGAGGTGAATTAGAGAGTGTGAAGTTAGGTTTTTATGTGAATTAAATTAGTAATTTGAGTGCTGATGGAAAAGAGAATTAAAGGAGGAGTTTGGTTAATCTGAGGATTTGGTTGGAGTTTGAGCTCGAATTAGGTATGAAATTAAAGAAAGAATTGGGGATTGAAGTAATAAGTGAATTGGGGTTTCGTTTAGAAGGTTTCAGATGAACCTCAATGGTGGGATTGGAATACAAAAGAGAATGTGTTGATGTTGATATGTAAGATATGAGTTCTGCGAGATGCTGATTTAAAGAAGCAACTGAAAAAGATGATGAGGATAATGATGATGATGACAGTGGATATGAAATTGTAGATTTGAGGATCTTGAAGTTGGTGTGGTTTTTCGTCAAACAGGTGGGAATTCTTATCCCTTTCTTGGGATCATTAGTAGTTACTTTTTTTTATCTACAAGCATGATGTGTGTATGGATGGGAATGTGGTGTGATATGCGTTATTTAATTTCCCCGCGAGGAGTGTCTGTGTATCCCCACAACTCCTTGCTAAGTTAAGTAGCGCGAGATGTGCAATTTTATTTTAGCAGCGCGAGATGTGTGATATTATACATTTATTTTATACCTTATTTTATGTCTTCAGTAGCGCGAGATTAGCAATATTATAAACCGAGGTATTTGGGGAAATTACGCAAGTGCATGTTATGATTGATTATTCATAGAATGTGTAGCATGGGATTTATATTTTGTCTTTTCATCTTGAGTTTATATTCTCGATGTTGTCTTTGGTATTTGGTGTATAATTTTTTATTGCTTTTTATTGTTACGCTTGAATTGTTTATTTCCTTAGAGTTTGTTAATGATTACTTTAAAGTTGTATAGTTTCCACTGAGCACCCCTTTGGGATGTGTGGTCACTTGTTTCCACTTTAGTTTCAGTAATCATAAGAAATTATACGTGCCAAGATATATGTGTTCGTAGTTTAAAGTGTAATCGAACTAGCGATTGTTTTTGTGTGTCTTTTGTATATGTATTCTTTCTTTATCTGTAAAACAACGCATTATTTTATTTATATCATTCCAGAGATTTTCATTATGAATATCAAAGTGTATGGGCTTAGCAGTTGGGATGCTTTACGTAATTATATATAATTCTTAAAATCGATAATCTAGATATGATGCTTCCATTTTAGGTTGGAATCCTATTAGCCAAGCAGGTTATTAAGTTGGGGAGTCACATGTTGGTACCAGAGCTCACTATTAGATATTATATGGGAGACAAAATATAATACTCAGTATTAAATGGATAACTAAATTAGTTTAGAACCGAGTCGGGTTGTGAGATAAATCTTAATCACTAAAAGCTCAAGAACTAAAAGATTAATTAATTTATTAATTTATTTCCTTGTTAAGCATATATAGTTTGAAGTAAAAATTGTAGGTTGAACCAGTTGCATTATGGTTTAGAAGCTGATAGAGAATTAGAGAATAACGAGGTTCAGTCTAGAATTATGAACATGTAGTCAGTCCAACACTGGAGAAATAACGAGGTTAGTAAATCTTGATAGATCTTCAATTCATTTATAAATTTGAGTACCTTTTGTTGATGGTGGATTTTTGACAAAGGTCAAAATCGTAAAATCATGATACTGCATGTTTCTGACCCGGCTTCAGGAATGCATGTGTCGATTCCTATTTTATGATCCGTGAACCGTTTCACGATCTCTGACTGAGCGAACATTCCTCTCAGAGCTAAGATGAATATGTTTCTCTAAAGGCCTCCCAGATGAGAGTTCGATGCTTCACACATTTCATCATCACCTCTACATAGAATCAAAATGATTGGGCGGTTCCCTAGACATAATGTTTGGTAGAGAGCTTAACGCCTTCAGGACGTCACGCTGCACGTTGTTCCCTGACTAAGTAGAGAGACCGTGTATAAAATCTTGATGATTGGGCGGTTCCTTAGACATAATGTTTGTTAGAGAGATTAACTCCTTCAGGACATCACGCCGCTCGTTGTTCCCTGACTATACACTCCCTCAGAACGAGTATGATGCTTCAATTATCTCATATCTCGATTCTGCAAATAGATTAATTCTAGCGTATCATTCATAAACTGAATTCCTAGAAAATAATCTATTGTGTCTCATTACTCCGTTCCATGGATGATCCCCAGCTAGATTCCATGGATTAGTAATTGATAACCATTTTATCTCATTACTCCGTTCCCTGAATCCCCAGCCGGATTCCATGGATTAGTAATAGATACTCAACTCATTTTATTACTTCGTCTCATGAATCATTCTCAACCGAATTTCATGAATTAGTAATAAATACTCAAGTAATTTTTTATTACTCCGTTTCATGATTATTCTCAGCTGAATTTCATGAATTAGTAATAAATATTCAACAATCGGGCGTATGGGCCATCACCGAGTAAGCCCCGAGAAAATGGTGCAAGTGTGCTTGAAAATAATGCACGAATGAGCACCTGAACGCACGAACGAGCATTCAAAATATGGACGAACGAGGAACTTATGAAGGAAAATAATATTAAATAAAATAAGCAAGAGGCGTGGGACCGAGCCCACCGGCCGGCCGGTCATGCCGCCGTGGCCGGTCCCCTCTTCCACTATTTTATTTTATTTTAATTTATTTCCCTCATCTCATGGAAACTCTTTCATTTGAGCAAACTCCCTCATTTGAGCGAAACTCTTGGTTTTTCCATACTTTCCATCAAACGATGAAGAATAGTGAAAAAATAGAGAAAGGTGTCACGGGACCGGGCCACCTAGCCGGCCGGCCATGCCATAGCCGTGGACGGTCCCACACCTTGCAATCCCTTATTTTCTCATATTATTATTTCCTTCATCTCATGGAACTCCATCGTTTGAACGAAAACCCTAGTTTTTCAATATTTTCTCAAATATTGCTCAAACCATGAAAAAACCAAAAAGTAAAATGGTCACATGACCGACTAGGCTTCTCATGCCAAAAATTAAAATATTACTCCCTCTGTCATTTTTTATCTGTCCTATTTCTACTTTGGTCTGTCTTTTTTATCTGTCCACTCTGTGTATAGACATACTTTTCCCTTAAACTATCAAATATACCCTTTATTTTTTATAATCATAAAATAATTTTTAATATAAACTTAATTCAAAATCTTAAATATTATCACCATATATAAGTAAAAAATCTACTCAATACCTTTGTATTAATTGTCATTCCTTTTTTGAATAAAAACATTTATGGATAATTATAAAATTCCTAATAAAACTTCTACTTATTCTTGCATCCGGTTATAATTATGGACTCCATAATAAAAGCAGTATAAGTTTGTTTTTATTTTCTTAAAATATTTCCTAAAATAATAATAATATCCAATTTATAATTTTTAATACAACATAACATTAAATAGGGCTAGTCAAGGGTTAGTCATGACATTTTATAAGATTTCCTTAATATCTTGACAAAGTCAATTAGGACTGTTAATTTGAGACGGAGGGAGTATTATTTTAATATTCTCAAAATATTAAAATATTCTCAACAGATTGGCGACCACAGTGGGAGATTAATCTCTCGGTTACAATCTCAAACTTTCACAAAATGGTTGATCTTAGGTCAGGTTCAGTTACAAATCCTAACACAAATGGTGCTAGCACTAGCAATAGTGGTTGTACTCCGGAAACTACTCCCGCTTCCAACAACGGTGCTGGTGATACCGCACCTCCTCAAACCAACATTGAAAGCAATTCTCTCTTCGGCCGGTCTCCCGAAGAAATCATAGAAAATCCGCCTACCTTAGCTGATCTCATGAAGGTGCAAGAGACTCTCGCCAAAAATCAGACTGATATGGCTACCACTCAGAAGGAGTTATGCACTTATCTCAAAACTCTCATAGACAAGATGTCATAGAAAACTCAGGAGAAAGGAAAAGCCAAAGAAACATCTCCTGCGGATCCCAAAATCTCTCCAATTCATGTGGTGGATGATGATGAAGTCCGCAGAGCTGCAGATAACCCACCAGCGAAGGAGTCTGCATGTTTCATCACTCGTGAAGATCTGGAGTGCTTTCTGGAGGATCGAGGGAAAGACAAGACATCATCTGTCTATCGTCACCAACCTCCGTATCCCGCTACTACACAAAGAATTCCTCTCCCAAAAAGATACACTTCTCCAACGTTTACACTTTACAATAGAACAGGGAATGCCCGAGACATGTTTCTCGATTCCTGAAAGTACTAGGAGAACATGAAGACAACCATGTCGTCCGTTTGAAGGAGTTCTCAAAGTCTTTGACAGGTCGAGCATATACATGGTACAATAACATCGCACAAGGAAGCATCACTAGTTAGGGAGAAATGGTTAATGCTTTTTACCGGAAATACTTCTTCGTCTCAGAGCAGATTACTCTATCTGATTTAGGAAGAATGTCTCAGAAGAACAATGAACATCCGAACGACTATGTGAAAAGGTTCAGAGTCCAAGCTCAGCATTATCATAACCCGAATGTCACCGAATATCAGCTGGTGGACTTGTGCATCAACAGAACGATCCCGGTCTATAGAGTCTTGCTGGAGAATCTGCAATTCCATACCTTCTCGGAACTTCATAAAGCGTCAAAGCGAACAGCAAATACCACACCTGCTTTACTGGAAAGAGCAAAACCTAGACTGAGAGCTTCATGATACTCAACATCTCTGTTAGAGCATTGCTCGATCGAACTCGCAAGCATTGATATCTCAAGCTTGTTTGTCAATGTTAGTGATCAAAATTATAAGTCTTGATTTCTAGTCTTCTTATAGTGATGTCTCGGACTAGGATAGATTGTGTAGTTGAGCATTAGACTTCACAACGTTCATCAATTGAAGACGAAGAACTACTAAGGTGAGCTTGTGGAACTTCATCAACAAAAGGTATGTGGAGACTAAAACTCATCTATCACTTGGAAAGTCTATTTCTACTCTATCTCCTATATTGAGACAAATGTCGTTTATGGTTTTCGATTATACACATTTGAGATTTCGAGCTGAGATTAACTCGTTTACATATTTCTCGGAATATGTGTTGGTAAGCTTTCGCTTCAACCAAGTTCATCTTATATTCTTGACGAAAGTCAAAAGATGATCATGTGAAAATCGCCGAGTAACATCTTACATGGTTTGTGTGATACAATCATTTGATGTAGGCTTGGAATATTTCGTTATGATTATTTCAATATCTTGAAAATTGCTTTGATGCTAATAGTGTGTGAAAACGGCTATTGTCATCCTCTAAGAAAGTTTCAATGATTGAAATAGAGTTGAGAATACTTAACCATCATTGGATTATAAACATAGTGTGCATTCTTGCATGTATGTGATCCATGACCGGAACTAAAGTATGCATACCCGTATGCGTACTTGTAGTTGTGAAATTCCGTGTACCAAGTACACTACCGGTACGCATACTTGCGTAAGGTATAGGTCCGGGGATTTCTGTTGGGTTTTTGAAGTGTACTTAAGTATGCGTACCCATTCGCATACTGGCGAACCCAAACTCAGACCGGCAACTTAAGTATGCGTACCCATTTGCATACTTGAGTGGTTAAAGTTCTAGAATTGGTTTTTTCATGAACTAATACATTTATATATTAAGGAATGCATTCTTTGCAAACTGTGGCTATAATGTTCATGAATTGATTTGAGTGAATCAAACCAATTTCGCTTCGATCGTGTTCTTGTATACTTCTATGAGAATATAGCAATTGAACAACTCTTTAACTAGTTTCATGTGAGTCATTTGAACTAGTTATGGTTAAGATGAATATGGTTCATATGAGAGTGTTCATATAGCTAACCTCGGTTAACTACGGTTGAGCCAACATGGTGTACATGTTTAGGTACGGTTACATAAACCTAAATGAGGGTACATTTCATTTATGTATAACAAGCTAAGTTCGATCTAACGGTTGAAAGATATTAGCTTGAATCTAATCAGGTTTTCATCTAACGGTGAATATTAAATGCTTTGTTACCAAGGTAACTTAGATTGCAAACCCTGATTTGAAAACTATATAAAGGAGAATTCTAGCAACTGGGAAACCTAATCCCCACACCTCCTGTGTGATACTAGCTGTATAAGCTAGAGTCGATTCTCCTTTAACCTTAGGTTTTTCACGAAACCCTGTAGGTTAACGACTTAAAGACTTCATTGGGATTGTGAAGCCAGACCCAACTATTTTCTCTATAGTTGCGTGATCTGATCTTGCTGTTTCTATCGTATTTGAGTACTATCTTCTTCAAGATTGGCTCGAGATTTATTCTCCGATAGGCAAGATAAAAAGTAGTCACAAACTTCTTCGTCTCATCGTTTGCGATTCCACAATATCTTGTTTCGCTACCATACGATTAAGATTATTGTGAGGTGATTGATAATACTAGGCTTTTCTTTAGGAATATAAGTCCGGTTTATCAATTGGTTCCTGTGCACCTTGATTTATCAAAAGACGGAACAAAACTCGTAGGTATTTCCGTGGGAGACAAATTTATCTATTCCAATAGACTTTTCTGTGTGAGACAGATTTGTTTATCAAGTCTTTGACTTTGGGTCGTAGCAACTCTTAGTTGTGGATGAGATCAACTAAGGGAATCAAGTGCATAGTATCCTGCTGGGATCAGAGACGTAAGGAGCGCAACTGTACCTTGAATCAATGTGAGATTGATTAGGGTTCAACTACAATCCAGTCCGAAGTTCATTGGTAGTAGGCTAGTGTCTGTAGCGGCTTAATACAATGTGGTGTTCAAATCAGGACTAGGTCTCGGGGTTTTTCTGCATTTGTGGTTTTCCTCGTTAACAAAATTATGGTATCTGTGTTATTTCTTTTCCGCATTATATTTTGTTATATAATAGAAATATCACAGGTTGCGCGTTGAATCGATCAATTGGAAAATCCAACCTTTGGTTGTTGATTTAAATTGATTGATCCTTGAACATTGGTCTTTGATACCGTTCAAACTCTATAGCTTTTGTAACAATTTTTCCAACAGTTAGCTTCAGTTCGCAACAGTTCTCTGTAAAAGTAGGTTCTGTAACGATTATATTAGTTACAGAATCCGCTGCTTAGAACTTTTCACTCTTTTAATCAACTTTTGAACACCAAAGATGTATTTTGAGCAAGAGATTAATATGAGGAGCTAAACCCCTTAGCCGAGGCGACGGAGGAAGCCATTGTTCCATGAAAAGTGGTATAGTTCTATTTTAATTATTTATTGCAATTATTTTACATGATTTTTTTGCATAGAATTTAAAAGAAAAATTGGTTTTTATTGAGTAGTTGTGAAGCGTTTTGATGGGACATGCTTAGTTTTAATACTTTTGATGTTTCATGCTTCGTGCTTACAATTATTACTTCAAGAACCATATTAGAGGCAAATATTAGAGTCAACTTAAAGAAAAATATTGCATGAATATTAATTAGAGTTTATCAATTAATTGGTCAATGGTGGAATCCAAAGTCTCGGTGTCTTTTTTATAATTTGATACAATTTTATTTTATTTAATTTGAGTCTAAAAAAATCCTTCACAAGTTCGAGCAACGAACCTTTTTACTCACACTTTCACTACAACTTAAAATTCACATCAGTTCACACTTCGTGTGATCATCTATGGATACGAGATCGAGACAATACAACAAGAAGTATGTTTACTTGATAATAGGTTCGGACTTAACCAAACTCTAGGGATTGTCTATCAAGTAAAATAGGAATTTACGTTTGTGCAATTTACTTTAAATTATAATAAATACAATTATAATTGCGGAAAATAAAAGTAAATGACACAACAAGATTTTGTTAACGAGGAAACCGCAAACGCAGAAAACCCCCGGGACCTAGTCCAGAATTGAATACTCTTAGAATTAAGCAGCTATACAAAATCAAACAAACTTCGTATAGTTTAGACCAAGCAACTAAACCTATAGTTCACCTAGTTTCCTCAGTATCCATGCGCCTCAAACTTGCAGTAAGTAACGCACTTGGAACATTGACTTTGGTTCGTATTCAAAACAGTAAAGGAACAACAAATCTGTTCGGTAGCAATTCTTTTCAAACAAAGTGATATGAGTTTGACAAAGGCTCTTTCATTTAACCAATAAACTCCTTTGTTGGTCCTTAGATCAATCTATGAACAACTACCGAAGTAATTGTTAGATTATGCAATCAATACTATTAATCACAAAGAAGTGTATTGATGCCGATCTACTCAACTAATCAATCCAATCTATCACAAGAATAAACCGATTATAGTTGGATCCCTTTCCAGCCGAAACAAGTATTGTGCACACCAAAGATTATGAACCCAAAAAATCTTCTTGTCTTCAAATCTTCTTTAATCTTCAATCAGCACCTGCACACAATCAACATGAATCTCTTGTGATCAATCATACACAAAACGGAGTATGTTAACGTTGGATTATCACAAGACATCTTTAGATCTACAAAAAGTCTAAAGATCCCCGTCGAAACTTCGATCTAGTTTGAGTGAATCTTATATCAGAAGAGAAGATTCTCTAGCATAAAAAAACTAGGTGCAATTAAAGTTCAACCACCGTTAGTCAATCAAATCAATCGAAAACTAAAATAAACTGCAATTATCTAGTTTCCCACCAACGGTACTAATAGAGCTTCTCAATCCCAAAGAAGTCTTTAAACTGAGTGGCCGTAAGAGATTTCGCCTAATTAGGTTACTTTCCTCTCCAAATAGGCGGCTCCACCAGTAACAACACAACTGAGGTAGTTTTGATAGCTCTGAGGATTAGTTTGCTAGAAATGCAAACTTAAGTATTTATAGACAAGGAAGTTTGGACACCAAGGAATTTCCAAAACCGAATATTCTCAAAGATATGCAATAAACACAAAATGGGTTTTCATAATTCCCTGAAATGCACTGTCCAAATATTGACCAAAATCCCAATAGAAAAATCTATAATCAGTAAATGCACAAAACTAATTATTATTTTTTAAAGATATGCATTTAATTGCTGGAGATTAAATAACATATAAAAGCTAAGAAACCTTAATTTACATATTTTCAATTTAGTTCGATCATGGGATTCTCCTTTAGCTATTAAGGAATATCTTTGAACAATTAATGATAAGAGTTACTGCACATGTTCAAAGTATGTCGACATCTTTACTTTGCAAGTCCTTTTTCATACTTACAATCTTGGAAACGATTTGCCACACTTCCAAACAAGTTTAAAATTGGTTCGTCTGAATTCCAAGAACTATGTGATTGATTATCCTATCAAATCACCAATCATGGGTTTCACGGTTCTACCAAAACAAGTTCGGTTCTACCTCCATGTGAGTACTGTGCATAGTCACACTAGTTACCATAATTCGGTTGACTAGGTACTAGGATCGGTTCCCCACAACTTATGGTAACTACCTGTATTCGGTTGCACATGTCCATAGGATTGGTTCCCCCAAAAATACAAACTTGTTGCACATGTTCATAGGATAGGTTCCCCCATCTACTAAAAACGTGTTGCACCTCTTACAGGGATCGATTCCCCTCTTGTAAATTTGTTTTACCTCTTACTAGGATCAGTTCCCCAATTGCTAGATAAAAGTTGCTATTTACAAGGCATCGATCATACCATCTTGAGTGATTACTTAAGATCGGTTTCACTAATAAAAGTCATACCAATACATAAGTCAGGCCTTGTGAATAGTTTTACCAAGATACATAAACAAGTTTATGAGAGGTTATACTAAACACACATATTGGTAATTCAAAATAGATTTGCAATGAATAACAATACCAATAAGCCTAGCGATTTCCCTTTCGATTCACAAAACAAGTTTATGAACTTACTTCCTTTAAACGAATGTAAAACATTGTTTCCTAGGATGAAATCTTCACTCATACCTATACATAATAACAATATCATTCATACGATTATGTCGATGTCTTATATACAAAGTTTAATGGTTAAGCAATAAACCTCGTATTGTATTCCTTAACACTACGTCTAACTAGAGTATAATCATTCATAGCTTCGCAGTTTTGTTTTCAATATGCCCGACTTGAAAGATACGTTAGGGAATGAAACAGTTCAAGTCAAATATTACTAACCTCAAGTGGAAGGATGATGTCGTCGTTGTAGCTCCTTACTTCTTCACATTCTTAAGGTCTTCATGTAATACTTATAATGTCTCATATCCTAATACTTTCAAGCTAACCTATACGAAGTTGACTCTTGTATATAATCAAGCGAGTCTTTAAATGAGTTTTGATTCACTAAAATATGACAACCAAACTTGACATACCAATGCTTGGTGGGTTCAACCGAGCTATGCTCTAACAAAGTGATATGAGTTCGACAAAAGGCGCGGCCATGGGGCGTTGGTGCAGTCCAGCTGCTTTCCTTCGTGTTATAATCAAAAGAGGAAACCTTCTCCCATTAGAACTCCGCCAAACGAATTTGTATAAAAGAGGGGTCGACCTCCTTTTTTTTTGTGCGTGTTCGTTCGTTTGCTCCAATTTTCGTCCTTGCCAGCTAACGTTTTCTTATCGTCGCTGATAGCCGTTCTGTCGTCCAGCATCCATTAATAGGAAGGCAGCCAGCAACGAGGTAGGTGTTTCTCCTTTTTTTATTTATTTATACGTGGATGTGAACCCTAGCCTTAGGTGTAGCTTTCATGAACTTGGAAACTTATCCCATGTGAATGACATATCTTCGTTAACAACATTGTAATGAGCAAAAGTAGCATCAATAACTGAGTAATTAACATTACTGGAATTACTGGCAAGACGAGCAAAGAATCATAGATGAATGCGCTGTTTTGCTCCTCTCTTTTTTTGTGCCAAAAACCTAGCTTTAGGTTTCGACCGTGGGTGTAACACCCACGATTTTTTTTTGTTCGAGGGGCATAAGTCCCCACTCGACCCAGCTGCGGGTGTAACCAGGCCGCGGGCGTATATCCCGCGGCTTTTTTTTTTTTTTTTTTTTTGCGTGTGGTTCTTCCGTGCTTGTTGGTTTGTACATATAATTCTCCATCCGAGCTTCGACTATTAGTGCTTACGTCAGATTTTGATAAGAAATTGCATGGATGATTCTCATGAAGTAGTGACTCTTTTCCGTTTTGCTTCATTGTAGTTACTTGAAAGTGAACGTAAGGAATTCTCGTTAAGATGTCACCTGGAAATACTTCTGCCGCTAAGTTGGGAAGTGTTAACAACTCCAAGGATATGCCAAACATTGATGACGATCTCTTTGTCGTTCCCTATTGATGTGATTTCAACTTTGTTGTAGTAAAAGGTTCGTTGAGACTTGTGAAAGTAATTGATTTTAGACTTATTAAAAAAATAGAGAAAATTTAAATCCAAATTTGATTTCAAGATTGAAAATAACCAAGACACTAGATTCCACTATTACACATGAATGAATGATGGTAAAAATTCCAAAACTCTAATTATCTTTAAAATCTCTTATTTCTTAATTCACAAATAATCAGGCATATTCTCAAACATTAATTGTATTCCTTAAGCATAGATTATCTAAACAAAGTATAACCTATCTAATTGAATCACAACTAATTAAGAAAATTATGTAACAATTAAAATTCTGCAAAGCAGTGATTTGAGTGAATTATAAAATGCAAATTAGAGAAAAGTAAAATAATTACCAATTTTTCATGCATCAATAGCTTCCTCCGTTCCTTGATTACGCGAGAATTAGCTCATCATCATCATGGAAACATGCTCAAAATTCATCTTTATTAATGCTAAAAAATTGTTCACAAATGATGAAATGGGAGAAAAATTATTAAAACCAGGTTTGTAACACTTATATTTGTTACAAACTCAATTGTTACAGGAAACGATAAGAAATAACCGTCACTAGCACTGTTGAAGAACGACTGTCTTTGAGTGTCTTATGTTCTTCGTAAGTTCTTCACCAGCAGAAAAAATGTTCTTCCTGCAACTTTGATTTTCCGATTTTCTAATGTTCCAAACTGCTCCCAATTCTCCCTAGCCTCCTCTGTGACCCCGATACACCTATTTAAATCGCAACAGTACCCAAATCTCTTGAGTTTAATGCGAAATAATCCTCTCTTCACTCCTTTGCAACATCCCAAGATATTATTTCCCTATTTATCTCTTGGTTTGATTTTCACGCATCTGTCAGTGATCAACACGCTCCAGTCTTGCCACAAAATGATTTGTACATACTCCAGCCTTGTGCCAACTATAGATAAACTCGAGAAAGAGTAAAATATCCCGTGAAAACCACGCTCCACTCTTCGCAGGTGTAGGTTATGGTTAACTTCCCTGTTTCACTTCTATCTGATTCTCCAGCCAAATCTAGCTTAAACGAACGACTATACCATGCCTGTTACACTCAGAGGAACAAACCCAATCAAATTCATCCGTTGAATCTTCTTAAAACTCCTTCAAATTCTTAACCCTAATTATGGCAGTTCAAAACCAATTTTCCCGCAACTTTTCTGAATTCAAACAAAGAGGATGATGGTTTCCCCTTAACCATTGATGGGGTGCGGTTAGCAATTTGGGTGCCCCTTAGTAATTTTGGTACCCCTTATCCAGTAGTGAGAGTCCGAATAACAAATGTCCCTTGGGTGCCTTTAGACAACTTTTCGAGCCGATTTTTTCCAAAAATGTTTATTGCCCAAAAATACCTACAAACACATAAAACACCAAAATAAGTACAAAAATGGGTACTAACAATATATACAATAGAGATGAAAATAGACACATAAATGCGTCTATCACCTATCCAAACATTAGAACTCATCCTGGTCATAAGATAACCCTCCTTACAGGTTCAGAGAATGAAGAGGCTGCTCCGTCAGTTTCTCCAGTGTGTGTGATGAGGTTCTGTCTCCAGAAGAAAGAGTATCTAGCTTCTCCTACTGATTTCAAAATTTTCCATAATCCGCTGCGCTCTTATGGGCAGTGAGCGTATCATAAGTAACCTGACTAAAGCACAAGTTGTTGAAGCTGTCATGGCGTCCGCAACACTTCGCATTAGAAAAGATGTTGCGGGTTTGATCACTTTTATTTCTCGATGGTGTCCTTCCATGCACATAGCTATATGTAGATGGGGAGAAATGACCATCACTTTAGAAAGTGTAGTAGTTCTGCTGAGTCTTCCAGTTGCGGGGAATCTTGATTTTGAGTTGTCCGCTGAAGAAGAAGTGATGTTTGCCACTCTAATGAATAAGGCGGAGGGATATGATCATAAAAAAAAAATGATGAAAAATGCTTTTATACTTGGTGGGTGTCTGAGTGGTTTCCCACGAAACCGAAAGTAGGCCAAGTGTTGGATGATGTACTCAGTGTTGCTGCGTTTTTACCCTTCTGGTTGTCCAGAGACGTTTTTGATGATGGCTCTGGTAAGGATACTATAAGATGGAAGCTCGTTATGTTTTCTATTAAACTGGCGAAAGGCGTAGTCCTCCCCCTAGGCAGCTTGTTCCTTGGGTCTTTGTACTCTCATATGGATTCTCTGGCAGTGGACATGTATGCCTCCAACGGCTATATGAAGGTGGAGTTGCATATCCATATTGCTTTTCTCCAAGCATGCTTATGGGAGCACTGTAAAGGTTATGCTCCTGTCCCTGCAGCTTCATTCTCCAGTTTATATGGAGGTTCCAGAATACTCGGTTGGCAGAAGAGGCGCCCAAAGCCTGGGTTAAAGCTTATCGATTTTTTCGATAGTGTGCATGCCATAGATTTTCGTCCGTGGGCACCAGTTCATTCTTCCGTAGTTCAGCCAATAACCTTTGCCGCCTATCCTGATATAGTGTTGCACACTGATTGAAAGGATATGAGCTTTGAAGAGATCATATTTATGTGAAGATGCATGCCGGGATATATTTTGTCTTTCTTTAATGAATCCTTTATTGTAGTTCCGTATAACATTGACATGGCCGCTTATCATATGGGATTTGATCAGGGTGTCCCATTTTGTCGCCCGCCCACGCCTTCGGCGGAGATTTTGCCATCTGTTTTTGATGCTAGCCTCTTCGCCACAAAGATGAGCCTTCCCTTCTTGCTCTCAGGAAGAAAACCAGTGGCGACTGATAAGTACAAGGAATTCTGGAAAGAAGAGCTCTTATCTTTTCAGGAATTCGTGGAATAAGTTGTGACAGTTCCGCGCGACATGCCTTCTCCCGAGACTTTGGAACGACATAAGTTGTTGAAGTCGCTTCCTTCGGGCAAACGGACTAGGGCCAGTCCCCAGGAGAAAAAAAACAAGGACCAAGACGCGTGCAGGTGGCATTCGAACGACTTTAACAGCTCCGGTAATTTTTAATTCTTCCAATATGCAGGTAGATACGTGATTTCTCTTAACCAGTTGATTTTAATCATTTTGAGCCAGCCTCATTAAACATCTTCCTCCTTTTAAAAAATCAGGGTTTCGGGAATGTGAATGCTTTTGCTAGACTTGCACGCAGCTACTACACAACGCCTTCAGAAGAGAAATCTGGTGATACTGAGTCTCTCGAAGAGAAAGATGAGTACGAACGAGATTCAGGCTCCGACGGTGATGAAGGAAGTACTTTTAAGCGTAGTAGAGAGTCTGATCATTCTAGCGAGCCGGAAGATGAGCTGGTACGTATTCTATACATTTTATGAAAATAATTCATCCCTTGATGTGAAGCAAATATTAACCAGTGGTATTGCAGGTCGAAACCGTAACGGAAAACAATCTTGAGGTAGAGATGGATGATGATGCAGGGAACATTGCTGCCCCTCCTTATGCGAATGGAGACGCTGCGTCCATTGCTGTAGATGTGGCTGCTTCCAAGGAATCTTTCGGAAATGATACGGCATTAGTTGTGCATTCTGCTGCTAGAGCCGTTTTTGATCCCCCTCTTGACGCCCCTTTCATAGATCATGTGTTGGTTGGAGGATTTAGCGTGCCGGCTAAGTATGCGGAGTTGTATACTAAGATATGGAAGAAACATGGTCACATTTTAAGAAGATTAATAGTCATTTTGCATTAGTTAAACGCGTCGAAGAAGCTCTATCTTCCATTCATGACATGTGCAGCATGACTGGGTGTGTTGTTTCTGAGGAAGTAGTTCAAAACTGGGAGTTCCACCGAGATATGTTTGTGAACTTTGAGTTTAACGCCTCCTGGTTCTGTGAAAAATTCTCTAAAATCCAAAAGCTGCAAACCGAAATGGCTGAAGTTCCTTCCGCGGATTTTATTAACCAACAGGAGGCAGAAGTTGAGAAGTTATCCCAGGAGTTGAATTTGAAGAAGCAGCTCTCCAAAATATGAAGGATGCTTTCGCCAAGAAGAATGAGCCATTGTTGGACGATTTCCCTTGAATACTTTATGCTTTCTCTTCTATTTTTTCTTCTATGTGTCTTTGAGTGACGTGAGGAATTCTTTTCATGGTTTGATTTTCTTGTTTTGAACTAGCAAGTGATTGCTTTTTATGAAAATATTTGAATTTTTTTTTTGGATAATTCATGAGTAGTTTTCTGAAAGGAATTATGCTTGAGTCGATTACTCAGACTGATTTTTTTTTTTTTTTGAGTGTAAGTAATGCAACCTAGAGAAATTGTGCATGTTGCATGAAAATTGCAAACATTGCACGAAAAGGGAAACATGTAGAAGAAAATATAACATGGAGATTGAGAACGATATTGACTCCATTATCAAAATGGGACGCGTGCGTCGAGTCCCCAGCAACTTTCCAAGAGATCTCTCGTGCAAATAATCGTTTAACGAAACTTACTTGTTGACGAGGTTCCAACAAACGAAACTGGGCTCTCCCGGATAATTTCTTTAAAAATCCAAGTTGTGATCCAATTTGTTGCAATACGCCTCTAAAAAGTCCCCAGTTGATTTGATCTCTTCTGTGAGGCTACACATGTTAACTTGTGGAGAAAGGAAAGATTTCTAGTTCATAGACGCAACTCCCCTGAATTAATTTTCTCCTGGAAAATGCGTTTCAGGCCGTTGCATTCACTGGTAGGGTGATGGATGAACCTGTGGTAATGGCAATATCTCGGATCTATCATCTCCCGATCAGTTAGCGGACGCCATACAAGAGGTAGTTGAACTACCCCGTCTTGCACCCAAACTTCTAGTAACTCCAGAACCTTCCTCATTGGAAATGGGAAGTGCGAGTATCCTAAGTTTGGTTTCTCTCGTGTTAGTAGTTGTTGTCAAGAGAACTCTTGTAGGCTTCGGTACGAAGCTCGTTTTAAGAGCGGAATTGAGACGGGAGTGTGCATTGACATAGACGCGGATCGTTTAGCTTGGCGGTTTTGCTGAAGTACAACTTCTTTCAAGGCCCTGCATCGGTGACGTTAGCACTATGATGTGGTTGAATTGAGTATCATTCATTTGTGCAGTTCTTGTCCTCATGGAGGCCATGGTAAATTCCCATTCTTCAAGCATTTCTCTGTTTGGTAGGGTCAGAGTGGTCGTGATTGTGGATTGTTGCACAACTCTCTGAACTTCTACGAGGGTCTTGAGATACAGATTTTCCAACAAAACTTCATAAGCCGGTTCCTTGCCCTTATTCTGCAGGTATTGTGACACTCCTGGCGAGTCCCTTCCCCCGTGAAACTATTTCAGCTCTTTGTTGTTGGTTGGATTTTGTTGCTTGTTTCCTTTTTGTTTATGTCTGACGTGGATACGTATTCTGTCTGTATCGTTGTTGGCAGGGGCGCAAACTTCAGGTAAGGATTCAACATTTTTGGTGTTGTCTTTAACATTGATGGTGTTCCCAGGATAAATGCTTGCCGACTTCTTCCACAACCGATTTGTTATACTCCTTAAGAGACAAAGTGTCTCGTTTTTCCGTTCGGTGATATCAGCTTGATTTGTGAGGACATCTTTTAATATCATAGCAATGCCTTCCATGGTGATTGGGTTTCGATCATTTGTGACCTTCAGATAATTTGGCTTGTGGGGATACATCACGGAGCGGATGTTGGGATTGGTGATTGAAATGAAATCGAATTAATGGCTGAGTTTAGAACTAAGATCTACCCGTTCTAGATTTTAAAAAATTGAAACGAAGATTGAAATTGATTTCTTGCAACCGAGAGATTAACCTCCCACTGTGGTAGCCAGTTGTTTTGGGGTAAAAATTGATTCTGCTGTTTTTGGTAAATTTGGGTGTGTTGATGAGAAACGAATTCAAACCCTAAACAAATGCACTGCACGGGAGTACTTTTAGATTCAAGAGATCAATCTATAAGACTCTGGCCTAAACCAAGAAATGGCCGTTCCAGATTCAATTCGGTCACAAAGTGAAGGAGAAGGGTTGATCTTAGGGAGGGAAGCGAAGAAGGTGTTTGAGATCAGAATGTTGAATTATGAAGGTGTGGCTGTTTTATGACTTGTATCAGAATATGGTTTCTGGATACTTGTGTTGATAACACTTGTGTTCTTGTGTTGAAATAGGTTGAAATCCTATTTATACAAGTCATTGAGCGCACCCCTAATCTCGTAGGAAGTGGAGGAAGTTAAGTAGTGGAGAAGTGGGGTTGTGTAAAAAGTGGTGATCACCACGTTTCCATTACGAGGGAAAACTGGTCACACTTTCACCCACTACTCCCATTGTTGTTAACCGTACGTCCTTTCCTGACACTTTCTCGTAATGGGCGTGTTGTACGCCGCACGCTGTAAACCGCCAGACCAATACCCCAGTGAGCATCCCCCAGTTTGTGACATGTTTGATGTCTCGAGTAAATGGGTCAAGTCGTGAGACTCGTCGCTAAAAGCAGCACGTAATGCTTTTAGGTCAAATAATAAAATTATTTGTGAAATCAATATTTATAAAACATCACTTATGATCGATATATATAAAGCATCGTTCTTAAATAAGCAGCTAAAAATAATCGATGTGCAGGAACATCGTTGTTTTAGAGCTCGTTCAAATTAGTTGCGAGTTGAACGTCTTAAAAAAGTAGCGTGATCGGCCACCTTTGGGTGATCGTTTGAGAACCCTATGGGTGAGATACCACTTGGTCGATCGCTCCCTGTGGAGGAGGGGTGGTCGATGATCACAACGTTACCCTGTTGGCCTCCTGAAAATAAATCTAAACCATCCGACTAGGCTAGCAAAGTTGGATGGCCGAGATGATTTGCGGCAGTATTGTACTGCCATTGGATTATGCAAACAGCGCGGCCAGCCTCTTTTGGGTGATCGTTCGGAGGCCACATGAGCAAGCCGTGGCTTGGCCGATCGCTCCCCATGGAAGAGGGGTGGCCGGTGATCACAGTGCCATGTTGTTGTCCATCTAGAATCCGATCTAAGCTGTTCAACCAAGCTAGCGAAGATGGACGGACATGATCAATTTGCGGCAGTTCATAACGCCGCTGACTTAATTTAGGGTTTAAAGAGCGCGCGATTGCCCTACTTTGGGAAAACGGTTTGACGCGCTCTTGGATTGCTATGTGTAGTTCGATCAACCAGGTATGGAGCTGGGTCGCCGGTGAACGCGTCAGCACCTCCTTGATCATTCGAAGGAATATTTAAGCCGTCCAACTAGGCTAGCTAAGTTGGGAGGTCGTGATGTTTTTGAGACCGTTTTTGCCGGCCTTAGCTCGTTTGAGCTCATTTTTCAACAACTCGATCACCCATGTTAGGGTTAGCGTTCAAAGGCGCTGCAGGTGTACTAGATGGAATCCGATCGGTCGGGATGTTAGTGGGCCCGCCCGTCAGTGGTCATCATGATGATCGCCAAGTTCCGTTAGGAGTAGGCTAGGCCTGTTGAATTGTGTGGCGAAATCGTGTGGCCGTGATCGTTTTTAAGACTGATATGGACAGTCTAGATTTTCCTTAAAGAATTTAAACGTGTTCGATCGCGCTAACTTTTAGTTAAAAAGTGTATAAACACGCTGATCTCTTTATCAGAGAGTGATGTAGCCTACGCGAGTGTTTTCATGCAGATTTCAATATTAACACTTCGGGAGATTCGTGCTACTCTGCTGCGAGTGAACATTAATCGTCATGTCATGCCAACATTGAAAGTTTAGCTGGGGAACATAGCATAGGAAAATACTAGGCGGGTGATGCATCAGTGAATAATGCCGGTTGAGAATAAAATTCATAGAATATTTGGGATTATTGCTATATGCACCATTCTGAGTGAATTTTATATATATTCATATATATCCAAATATATTGAATTGCTCAATATATCTGTGAGAGGTTTATGCACTCATCACTTTCAGATGGCTTTCGTTCCTTTGCAGGATGACAGCATATTAAATACAGGGTTTTACAATTTTGTCCCTGAACCGAAAAACACCATCAACAGAAGGGCTTCGATTGGTCGAAGTATTAGTGGGACCGCCGGTGTGCCTGATGATGCTTGTCCGGTCGCGTTAGGGAGCGGCTAAACTTGATAAATCGAGTGGTCAAAACGTACAGCCGTGATCGTATTAAGACTGACATGGGTAGCATATATTAAATTCCTTAAGGAATTAGGTGTGTCGACTAGCCAACTTCCAACTTTATTTAATAGTGCGTGTGGTGCATTTAAAGCGATCTGATTGGTCGATGGGAAAGGGGGCCGGCAAGCGGCAACATGGAGTGTGGCCGACCGGCCACGGGTGGCGCCTGTTGGAGGAGATCGGTCGGCCAAGTAGCGTGGCCACGCCTCCCTTTATAGCGCAAGCTAGGTAAGCATTCGTTATTAAATAACTAAGTTATTTGTGAAGCCGATACTCATAAAATATCGTATGTATTCGATGCACGTAAAGCATCGCTTTTAAGCAAGCAGCTCAAAATAATCGATGCATGGGAAGCATCGTTATATTGAGCCTATCTTGGTTGGTCGCGGAACCTAGTGTCTTAAAAAGAGCATGACTGGCCACTTTAAGGAAGTTGTTGGGAACTATTTATGCATGCCAAAGGTAGGCCGGTCGGTCCCTATAGGAGAGTGATGGCTAGTAGCCATTTTGACATCCTATTGGTCGGTCCAAGTTAAATCTATACCGGTTAAATTGGCTGGCCAAATTGGATGGCTGAGATGATTTGCGGCAGTTATTGGTTGCCGCTAATTTATTTAAGACTCCTACAAGAAGCGCGACCATCCATCTTTGGGCGATCGTTTGGGAACCATATGGGCAGGCCGCGGCGTGACCGATTGTCCCTTATGGAAGGGAGGTGGCCAGTGATCATGGCTACATCTTGTTGAACGCCTAGAATTGGAGTTAGGCCGGCCGATTCGACTGGCAAAGTTGGGCAGCCGAGATGATTCGCGGAAGTTAATGGCTGCCGTTGATTTAATTTAGGTTTTAAAGGCCGTGATCGTTTTAAGACTGACATGGGTATCCTATATTAAATTCCTTAAGGAATTAGGTGTGTCAACCAGCAAACTTCCAACTTTATTTAAAAGTGCGTGTGAATCATTTAAAGCGATCTGATTGGTCGATGGGAAAGGGGGCCGGCAAGCGGCAACATGGAGTGTGGACGACCGGCCACGGGTGGCGCCTGCTGGAGCAGATCGGTCGGCCAAATGGCGTGGCCACGCCTCCCTTTGTTGTTTCTTTTACTTGCCACAGTTCCTCTTTATTTCTTTGTTTTCTGCTTTTTAGTAGAATCTTGCTCCTACTAGCTCTATGATGGATTAATTTCCTAGCTTGCCTAGGTTTAGTTTCGACCAATAGGGTTCGAGATATCGCGCAGGGCGCAAAAACCTAATTTTTAAAAATTAATTAGGTTAAAATTTTAATTTTGCGAGCTGTCACAAAATTGGTCAAATTTGGTGAATTCTGTGTGTTGACAAAAAATTCTTAATTTTATTCTCAGAGAGCAGTCAGCGCTGTCTTCTGACTGAGTACTTTCCTGCAGACCTTAATCTTGATACTTCGGGAAATTCATGCTACTCAGCTACGAGTGAACACTAATTGTCATGTCATATAAATATTAAGGGTTCAGCCGGGGAACATAGCATAGGAAAAATACTCAATAAGCCATACATTAATGAATAATGCAGGTGAGAGATTAATAAAATTTATAAAATGTTTGGGATTGTTGCTACATGCACCATTCTGAATAAATTTTATATGCATATACTGAGTTGCTTAACACATATGTAAGTAAAGAGGCCTAGGCACTCATTATTTTTTAAATGGATCTATTTCTTTGCAGAATGACAGCACATTAAATATAGGGTTTCACAATTTTAGCCCTGAACTAAAAACCACCATCAACACACCTCTACATAGAATTAAAATGATTGGGCGGTTCCTTAGAAATAATGTTTGTTAGAGAGCTTAACGCCTTCAGGACGTCACGCTGCACGTTGTTCCCTGACTACGTAGAGAGACCGTGTATAGATACTTGATGATTGGGCGGTTCCCTAGACATAATGTTTGTTAGAGAGCTTAACGCCTTCAGGACGTCACGCTGCTTGTTGTACCCTGACTATAAACCCCCTCAGAACGAGTATGATGCTTCAATTATCTCATATCTCGATTCTGCAAATACATTAATTCTAGCGTGTCATTCATAAACTGAATTCCTAGAAAATAATCTATTCTATCTCATTACTCCGTTCCATGGCTGATCCCCAACTGGATTCCATGGATTAGTAATAGATACTCAACTTATTTTATTACTCCGTCTCATGAATCATTCTCAACTGAATTTCATGAATTAGTAACAAATACTCAAGTAATTTTTTATTACTCCGTTTCATGAATTATTCTCAGCTGAATTTCATGAATTAGTAATAAATATTCAACAATCGGGCGTCTGGGCCATCACCGAGGAAGCCCCGAGAAAATGGTGCAAGTGTACTTGACAATAATGCACGAATGAGCACCTGAACGCACGAACGAACATTCAATAATATGGACGAACGAGGAACTTATGAAGGAAAATAATATTAAATAAAATAAGCAAGAGGCGTGGGACCGGGCCCACCGGCCAGCCGGTGATGCCGCCGTAGCCGGTCCCCTCTTCCACTATTTTATTTTATTTTAATTTATTTCCCTCATCTCATGGAGACTCATTCATTTGAGCAAACTCCCTCGTTTGAGCGAAACTCTTGGTTTTTCCATACTTTCCATCAAACGATGAAGAATAGTGAAAAAATAAGGAAAGGTGTCACGGGACCAGGCCAGCTAGCCGACCGGACATGCCCTAGCCATTGCTGGTCCCACACCTTGCAATCCCTTATTTTATCATATTATTATTTCCTTCATCTCATGGAACTCCATCATTTGAGTGAAAACCCTAGTTTTTCAATATTTTCTCAAATATTGCTCAAACCATGAAAAAGCCAAAAATTCAAATGGTCACATGACCGACTAGGCTTCTCACGCCAAAAATTAAAATATTATTATTTTAATATTCTCAAAATATCGGCCTCATGAGCAAATTTCTACTTGCTCATTCGAGCAAAATTGAGAGTTTTAGTCAAGATCAAACTCTTCTGAAAATCAAAAATATTGCTCAAACGCGCACCAGAAAATACCAAAACTCTCAGGACTGAGACACGGGTAGTATGGTGACACGGGCATGCCACCTTGACCGACCAAGGTCGGCTTTTAGGCTTTCAAAGATCCGGTCCTACACTCTTTCATAATTTTGACCTAATTATCTCTCAATTGTTCATATTGGGACCAAACTCTCTACAACCAACTTAGGATTTGCTCAATCGACCATCGGCTAGTCCCACGACCACCAAGGGCCAGTCCCATGACCCATTGGTCGGTCCCTCATCTCTCCATAACTAGGTTTTACTACCTAACGCTCACACGAGCACTATTTAATAAATGATTAAACCAGCATTTGATCACTCATTCACCAACTGGTCAACAAAGGACTTTGGTACATACTCACTCGAGCACTTGGACACTACATGGTCGACCATCATCCCATGTAGCTGGTCCCTCCTTCACAATGACCTATTTTCAGTAAATCATCAATTGATCAGCAATTGATCAAAATTAGGGTTTCGAACAAATGCTCTGTAAATCATAATTCTAAGTGAGTTCAAACATTAATAATTTTATGTTGATCCGGCAATCAACATATGGGTTAGATATATAATATTCGGTCCAGCTACAAATATTTTATTTGGTCACGTTACCAATAATTCATCAAATGAGCAATACTTGCTCAGATGCTCGAATATTGATTCAACTATCAATATTCAGTAATTTATCGAATGAGCAATACTTGCTCAGATGCTCGAATATTGATTCAACTATCAATATTCAGTAATCCATCGAATGACAAATACTTGCTCAGATGCTCGAATATTGATTCAACTATCAATATTCAATAATCCATCGAATGAGCAATATTTGCTCAGATGCTCGAATATTGATTCAACTATCAATATTCAATAATCCATCGAATGAGCAATATTTGCTCAGATGCTCGAATATTGATTTAACTATCAATATTCAGTAATTCATCGAATGAGCAATATTTGCTCAGATTCTTGAATATTGATTCAACTATCAATATTCAATAATTTATCGAATGAGCAATATTTGCTCAAATACTCGAATATTGATTCAACTATCAATATTCAACAATTCATCATACAAGCAATATTTTCTCAGACTATCATGATTCAATTATCAACATCATTCATTTGAGAACTATACGTCCCAGCAGACATGTTCAATACACGAATCATAGAGCATTCGGCAACCATGCTCAACTGAATAATACTTAGACTCATCGTCTAATCAAGTCAACGACTGACTAATCAAATACACTTCTGCCTTGCAGACTCCACATTCGTGAGACATCAATCACGTCACATGGGGGGATATTAATTAGGGTTTTGGTATGGCGGCCTATGGCACGTGTGTCCATCCACGATGAGAAATGTGAGTAAGTTGTGCAAGCAGTTGAGGGAGTTAGCAAAGTAGTGGGTGGACAATCAACCAACCCTCTCACGTACGAGGAACTGGTGCAACCACGATTTCCCACTCTTTCACTCGAGCAACCGTCACACTTACTGGAGATCAATGTGTCTACTATTCTGACAATATAAATAAGTTTCTGAATCAATGATTGAGGATAGACAACGTTCGTCTAAGAAGAATTCTGATCCGAGCACTCACTCTCGGGAATTCAATCAATCGACCAGAACTTATTCGAACTCAACAGTTCACAGAAAACTTGCATAAACCTTAAACACATTCACAATCCTTGATCATCATTGATCTCACACACTTCTCAGATTCCTCCTACAGATCAACCCTCTTCCCTCTTTGTGACCGAATTGACTCTGGAACGGACATTGTCTTTTTTTAGGCCGGAGTCCTACAGATTGATCTCTCGAACTCAAAGCACTCCCGTACAGTTCATCTGTTTGAGGTTAGGCAGTTTGATCGGTTGAGGAGACTCCGTCCGCACGGTCGTCTTTCCACTTCCTAGAAAACTAGCAAATCGTTTTTCCCCATCAACACCTTTACATATACTTAGAACCATAAAATTGTTATGATAAAAATTTGAGTGAGAAACTTAGATATAATTAATCAGCATAGTTGGGAACTAGAGCTAAAGATTATAGATGTCGTTTAAATTCCTATAGGCTCCATCTTAGTTGGATATAGTAATAACCAATAAAATAGCCCGCTGCATTTTCAAATTTTGATTGTAGTAGATAATTTAATTGTCCGTATCTAATTTCACTATTTTATTAGATTAACTTCTGATATCAATTAGCACTTCGTTTACTAAATGAAGTTAAGTTTTTGCTATAATATAGTGTGCTTCGAGTATATGTTATATTGTAGACTATATGTTGAAACGAAATTTAGGTATTAGAAATATAGTTTATTCTCAGTTAACCCTTAATTAAATTATATATTGCCTCGAACTCATTTGAAATGAGTTATTTCGCACTATTGTAAGTATGAATGGAGCTTATTACATAGAGATAGATCGATTTAATTTTTCGAGGGCGAAAATTCTTATAAGCTGGGTAGAATGTAATAACTTCCAAGCTCGTCAACACAATTAGACCGGTCAAGGGACGATTTAGCCATCAATAACTTGATTAATCGAATATTAACCATAATTAATAAGAATTTATCAAATAATAATTTGGATATTAATATAATACCATTGGATAGATCTCAAAAAGTTACACGAGATGGAGTACTTGAACGGGTCATTCGGATATCAGATAAAGAAGAAATCGTCCAATTAGTGAGAAGGGTAAAATAGTAATTTGCAGAAAATGCTATTAAGGCAACCGAACTTTACTCCGGACAACTTATTAGTAACATAGTATTATTATTCTTTTGTCTTCCCATATCCACACGAATGGGTGCCTTGGTAATATTCCCCTGATTTTATACCTAAACTTATCAAAGAGAATTTTATTTCTCTTCTTCTTATTTTTCTTTTTTCTTCTGTTCTTCCATTTTCATCATCTGTAGCTGATGATGAGAGAATGAAAAGAGGATTTTGAGATTGATTTAAGAGAAGAAGAACCAAAGAAGGATTTCTAGTAGTGAAGATTTTTACGTAGTTGATTTAGACTCAAAAGAAGAGGTGAATTAGAGAGCATATAGTTAGGTTTTTCGGTGAATTAAATTAGTAATTTGGCTGATGATGGAAAATAAGAATTAAACGAGGGTTTTGGTTTATCTAAGGATTGGGTTGGTGTTTGAGCTCAATTAAGTATGAAATTGAAAAGAGAATTGGGGATTGGATCAGTGAATTAGGTTTTCATTTAAGAAGTTTCAGATGAACCTCAATGGTGGGATTGAAATAGCAAAGGAGGAGATGTTGATGTTGATAAGTAAGACATGAGTTATGCAAGATGATGATTCAAAGAAGCAACTAAAAAAGATGGTGAGGATAATGGTGATGATGATGACCGTGGATAGGAACTTGTAGATTTGGGGATCTTGAAGTTAGCGTGGTATGCCATCAAACAGGTGGGAACTCTTATACCTTTATTAGAATCATTTTTAGTTACTTTTTTTTTAATCTATGAACATGATGTGTGTTTGGATGGGTATGTGGTGTGATATACATTGTTTAATTTCCCCACAAGGAGTGTCTGTGTATCCCCACAGCTCCTTGCTAAGTTAAGTAGCGCTAGATGTGCAATATTAGTTTAGTAGAGCGAGATGTACGGTATTATACATTTATTTTATACCATATTTTATGTCTTTAGTAGAGCGAGATGTGCAATATTATAAACCGAGGTATCTGGGAAAATTACACAAGTGCATGTTATGCTTGATTATTCATAGAATGTGTAGCATGGAATTTTAATTTTATCTTTTCATCATGATTTTATATTCTCGATGTTGTGTTTAGTGTATAATGTGTTATTTCTTTCTGATATTGTTACTCTTGAATTGTTTATTTCCTTAGAGTTTGTTAATGATTACTTGAATATTGTATAATTGAGCACCCATTTAGGACGATGTGCTCACTTGTTTCTACTTCGGTTTCAATAATCCAGGATTCTCAGCTAATTGAGTGTAAGTGTTCCGTATTTGTGAGGTTTTCTAGCTTTGTCTATTGAAAACATATTTCCAGGCCTCGATCTATTCGGTTAAAGGGAAGTCAAATAGGATTATCCGTTAGAGGCGGATTGATATCAAAAGTCTTCACTTAGGTTGAAGCAACTCTTAGGATGTAAAAGATGTCAGCTAAGGGAATCAATTGCGTAGATCCTTGGGAGGTTCAAGACACGTAAGGAGCACGACTGCAACTAAATTGCTTGGAGGGTGAATTCGGTTTCAACCACATTCCAGTCCGAAGTCTGATAGTAGGCTAGTATCTGTAGCGGCTTAATTCAGTTTGGTGTTCAAATCTGAACGAGGTCCCGGGGTTTTTCTGCAAGTGAATTTTTCCTCGTTAACAAAAGTTATAGTATCTTGTGTTTTTTCTTTTCTGCATTATATTGTTTTATCTTTATAATAAAAATAACACAAGTACTATGTAACCAATCTTAGTAGATAAGTCCATATTAATTGAGATCAATTACGAGACTCTTTCTTGTAGAATTTGTATCTTGAAAGATAGATAACAAGTTTCATACTTGGAAGAATTTTGATCCTCTTTATTGGGATACAACTAGATTGATCTTGGATATTGATTTTTGAGACCGTCCAAGTATTCTTCTATATAATTAGGTTCACAGACTTTATTGTCTTGACTTTTTGATTGTGAAGAGAAAGAGATGTAAAATCTATATACATACTGTTCAAGGATCTTTAATTATATCTACTTGCAATTGTATTAGGTTTTGTCCATACAAGTTGCCGAATGAAAAAGTTGTTGTTATACTTGGTACCATCTCCTTTTCATTTTCGCTCAACTAAAATAGATCCATGGATCACATATTTTTTCTTTAAAGTAAGTCATCCTTTTTTCAGCAAGAATAATTTTACTATGCGGGATGGTTTATTTTACTATAACCAACATCAATGAGTGATAAGTCCTACTTCAAGGTGGAAGGTACTGCTGCTAGCTGAGTTTCATGACTCTCCAATTACTGGTCATGCCGATATTTTAAGACAATAAAACGGTTGTCTAAGTTGTTCTATATTGATCTAGAATGCATAAAGAAGTGAGAGATTACATTCTAAGCTGTGATGTTTGCCAAAGGAATAAGAATAGTACTCTTTCTCCGTCTAGATATCTTCAACCATTTATAATTCCTATTACAGTATGGGCAGATATATCTACGGATTTTGTTGAAGGTTTGCCAAGTTCTGAGGCGAAAGATGTAATTCTTGTAGTGGTGGATTGAAAAACTAAATATGCTTATTTTCTTGCATTAAAACATCCGTATACAGTTACATCATCCCAGAAGTTCTTAGAAACAGTCATCAAAGTACATGGGTTTCCTCAATATATAGTTTATGACAGGGATGCCGTGTTTACAAGTAATTTTTGGAAAAAATTATTTTCCCTACACGGTACTCAGTTAAGGATGATTTTTTTCATATCATCTTCAAATCGATGGCCAAATTGAAGTAGTAAACAGATGTTTGGAAAGTCACTTATGGTGTTTTGCTAGAAATAAGCCCAAACAATGGTCATCTTGGATACCATGGGGGGAATATTGGTACAATACATGGTATCATACTTCAACTAATACTACACCGTTTGAGGATTTGTATGGCATTCCTCCCCCGGCATTAGCAACTTATTTACCAGGAGAAGCGAAAACCACAACTTTGGATGAGGAGATAACCAAGAGGAATAAAGTTTTATAAAAGATTAAGGATCAACTTCAAGTGGTGCAAAATAAAATGAAGCTAAGATCATATGAAGGGCGTCACGATATTGTATATCAAGTTAGGGATCACGTGTATCTGAAATTGCAGCCATATCAGCTAAATTCTAATGTGCAAAGGAAGAACCAAAAATTATCTCCAAGATATTTTGGGCCTTATAAGATTTTAGAGCATATAAGACCTGTGGCTTTTTTTCTAGTGGGATAGAACTTCTGTAAAGGACGCCATTCTAGTAGGATAGAAATTATGTAAAGGACGTGAGATAAACTGTTCGTTTTTGTAACATTCCTTCCTAATGTACTTGTAGGAATGTCTTAAGGAAATTGAATGCCTAGATGATAGTGCAACTACTCACACTATCCTAAAGAATAGACAATTATTTGTTGATTTTACTCCTTATAATACCTTCGTGACTACGATGATTGGATAATTACAAGTAATAGTTGGGAGAGGTACTGCTCAATTCTTGTTGCTAAACGACGCAATGATTAAAGTCACGATCTGTATGCACCAAGAGCTAAACACACTTTTTTGAGTTTCAAGGATATCCGTGCAAATGGTTATCACTCGGAAACTCACTGTGAAAATGGAATGGAGTGCATATATGTGACCTATAGTGACTGCGGAAGGAAGCGCATCTTGGGGAAACTAATGAGTCACTCTAGTGGATTGTACACCGCTACTATTGGGATTATCGAATCCCATGTTACCAATGATGAACAGTTGGCCAGCGAATTATACAAGATTTGGCATGATCGACTAGGGCATCCAGGTCGTGATATGATGATCTGTGTTCTAAAAAACTCACACGGACATTTTTTCGAATGAAAAAGAAAATGGGACAACTGATTGTCCCAACACAGAGTAACAATGTTCTTTATAAAGTAACTGATGCACAATATATGGCTTCTAAAGTAAGAGAAGTGCAACCTTCATCTTCCAAAGTAATTGAAGCGCAACCTTTATCCCATTATTCTTCATTGTCTTTTTCGAAGGCACATCATTTATTTTGCAAGGATTGTTCTTTAGCAAAGACAGGATCGATACCATCCTATGCTAAAGATACCAAACTAAATATTTCATTTTTACAAAGAATACAAGGTGATATTTGCAAACCTATAATCCATAATGCGGATTATTCAAGTATTTTATGGTTATGGTTGATGCTTCGACCCGTTGGTCACACATTGCAATGTTTTCCACAAAAAACGCTGCATTTGCAAAGCTCCTATAAAAAATTATACGATTAATGGATCACCACCCTGATCATCCAATCAAATCTGCCAGACTTGATAATACCGGAGAATTTACGTCTAAAGGATTTGATGATTTATGTATGTCTAATGGAATTGACATAGAGCATCTCATACCCCATATATACACTCAATATAGTCTCGTAGAATCTACCATCAAAATATTACAAATGATAGCTATGGCATTGGTTATGCGTTCTAGCCTGCCTATTACTGTCTGGCGGTACGCTATATTGAATGCAGCTTTACTTATTCGCTTTAGACCCGCTGTTAGCCAACCATTTTATGAATACCAGTTGGTAACTGGATATGAGCCTAATGTTTCACATTTACACATATTTGGTTGTGTCGTATACGTGCCTATTACACCCCTACAACGTACAAAGATGGGTCCACAAAGACGAGTAGGTACTTATGTTGGATATTACCAGTTGGTAACTGGATATGAGCCTAATGTTTCACATTTACACATATTTGGTTGTGCTGTATACGTGCCTATTACACCCCCATAACGTACTAAGATGGGTCAACAAAGACGAGTAGGTACTTATGTTGGATATGAATCCCCAACAATTATCCGCTACTTAGAACCTGTTAGGGCAATGCTCGGTTGAACCCACAAGTTTTTTTTATCTTAAGCTTGTTGTCAATATAGATGATCAAAAATATATCTTGATTTCTAGTCTACTAAGTCAAGTTTCAGACTAGGTTAGAATTTGATAGTTGAGTATCAGATATCACCCTCGAAGATTGAAGATCGACGAAGACATTTGGTGAACTTCTGTATCAGGTATGTGAAGACTGAACCATTCTATTTTACTTACTATCTTACCATTGTATCTTTTTGAGACAATATTGTATGATTTCTAGTTGATTTACAAAGAAGAAGTTTCGAGTCAAGCTTGTCTTGTTAAAAATCTCAAAATATGATTTTAGCAAAGATGTTCAATGGTCCTTAACAATGTTTGTTCTAAATAATTTATTGTTTATGAATTAATTTGTGGATCAATTGAAAATTTCTCATGCAAATAATTTTATCACTTGGGAATGTTTCAAACATCATAAGAGAGAAATATTGAACTATCTAATATTTCTGCTCAAGGTAGGTTGACGAACCATTCGCCAATCATAGATACCTAAGTTTCAGAAATACAGGAAGGTTGGCAAACTAGTTCAAAAACCGCAAGTTCAGATAGGGACAATTCACGAACTAGGTTCACGAACCGTTGTGAACTGAATTTTGAAAGTTGGAATTATAGGCTAGCAGTTGAAGAACCTGGTTCATGAACCGTAGTCAATTGAGTTCGGTATACTTGTAGGGTTGGCTAACTCGGTTCACGAACCGTTGCACCTTGACTCGTGAACAAGACTAACGGTTCACAAACCATTGTACCAACCGTCCCAGTTTAAGATTTTAGCAGATGCTCGAAAGACTTATTTTTTAAATATGTTTAGCATTGCCAGAACTCTCTTAAACACTTCTAAGACTTCATTAATCACTCAAATACTTATGCGTATGCACATCATGATTAAATTCTTAGGTGTTTAAATGAACAACAAATTGCTTTAGTTCTTTGGCATACTTTCCAAACCGAACAATCATTATACATGGTTGCAGAACCGGTTCCTACTCTATATTCTTCTATTATATTTTCAAGACCTAAAAGTGTTTGCTTTATTCTAAAATTATCTTAGCTTGAATTCTAAGCAACCCCTGGTATTTGAAAAATCTAAATAGATATGCTATTTTAACTGGAAAATTCAATCCCTGACACTTTGTGTCATAGTTGATTCTAGAGTCGTCCTCTATAAACCTAGGTTTCCTCTAAGAAACATAATTAGGTCTACGACTAAAAGACTTGATTTTGGGATTCGTGAAGCCAGGTCCGACTATCTTTACCTTGATAGGTCGTGAATCTTGATCTTGTTTTTCTGTTATCGAGGTTTTCGTAATCTATTTCAGGCAAGATAGATAGTAATCGCAAAGTTCTCTTTGTCTCAGACTTTGTGATTCCTCAAGATATAAAAATGATCTTAATTGATCTTTTCAAGATTGTTCTTGAGAGGTGGTTAAGAATTTAGGATGCTCTTTGGGAGTCCTAAGTTCCGGATCTACGAGGTTTGCTAGCTTTATCTATTGCAAACAGATTTCCTCACCTTGATCTTTGATCTAAATGGAAATCAAATAGGCTTATCTGTTAGAGGAAGATTGGTATCAAAAATCTTCACTTCGGTTGAAACAACTCTTAGGATGTAAAGGATGTCAGCTAAGGAAATCAATTGCGTAGAAACTTGTGTGGTTCAAGACATGTAAGGAGTGCGACTGTAACTGAATTGCTTGGAGGGTGGATTCAGTCTCAACTACATTCCAGTCCAAAGTCTTATCGCAGGCTAGTGTATGTAGCGGTTTAATACGGCTTGGTGTTCAATGTAAATGAGGTACCGGGATTTTTATGCTATTGCGGTTTCATCGTTAACAAAATTTCTGGTGTCGTGTGTTTTTCCTTTCTGCATTATATTTTTTTATCTTTATAGTCGAATTCACACAGGTTTGTACGTATTCAATCCAAGTAGATACGTCCACTTAATTGTAATCGATTACGAGACTAGTTTCTTGTAGAATTTGTATCTTGAAAGATAGATAACAAGTTTAATTACTTGGCAGAATTCCGATTGGATTATTTGGATATAACTAGATTGATCTTGGATATTGATTTTTGGGATCGTTCAAATACTCTGCTTAACAATCAGGTTCACGTACTTTGTGTTTATGGACATACTGATTGAGTAGAGGTTGATATATAAACTTTATATACATATAGTCAATGATCATTCAGTTTGTCTACTTGCTATTGTATTAAGTTTTTTCCATACAGGTTGTCGGACGAAAAAGTTGGTGGTGTACTTTGTACCCTTGCGTTTTCAGAACCTTTAACAGACGATCTCTTTACGGTTAGATTTGAGTATTGTCACTTTGATGAAACAACCTTCCCATTGTTAGGGGGAGGTACGGAAAAGGATTTCCTAAGGGAACTACATGAATTATCGTGGAGTGTTCCCACATTGTCTCATCTTCATCCTCGTACTTCACAATTTTAAAGTGAAGTGAAAAAAATTATCGATCTTCAGAATGTGGCAGATTCAATGCCTGATGCATTTACTGATATTGCTAAACTGACAAGATCACATATACCAACTGCAAACTCGCCTTCAAGGTTGGACATCTTTGATAAGGGAAAAGGTACCTTAGATATAGGTACCAAATTGACACTTGGTGGAAGTGTAGTTGAGGGCATGGACTCCAAAAGGAATAAGGGGAGACCACTTGGTTCGATTGATACTCATCCAAGGAAGAAAAGGGAGAGTAAGGCATAAACCGATCCATATATCATCAATGTAGATAATATATCTCATGAGATTGTTTCTGATTACAGTTATGTCCATGAATCATTACTGAGGGACGTCGTGAAGTTTGAGTTGATTCCAGAGAACAAAGAAATCTCCATGGATTGTGAAAGTGTATATGTGTTGATGGAAAAAATCCTCCATGCATATTGATGATATATTTGCATATATTGTTGCTTGAGAGATTATAGAGCACGATGATATCGAACCACATTTTATTGCAGAATGCCAAATGAGAGCACATTGGCCTCAATGGAGAAACGCAATCCAGGTTAAACTAGATTCACTGGCAAAAAGAGGTATTTGGTGTAGTTGTGCTAACCCCACCAAGTGTAAAGCCTGTAGGATATGAATGGGTATTTGTCATAAAGCGTAACGAAAAGAATGAAGTCTTATGGTACAGGGCTCTCCATGTGACGCAAGGTTTATCACAATTCCTTGAGATTGATTACAAAGAAACATAATCTCCTGTAATGGGCGTCATAACGTTCCGCTACTTAGATAACTTAGTAGTTTCAGGAGAACTTGAAATACAGCTTATGGGGATGGTTATCACATATCTATATGGGGATCTTGATACACAGATATTCATGAAAGTGCCAGATGGCCTTCCATTGCCCAAATCAAGTAACTCTAAACCAAGAAGTACATCTGCGATTCAGTTGAAACGTTCACTTTACGGATTAAAGAAATCCGAGCGGATGAGGTATACCCGTCTAAATGATTATTTAATTGGGAAGGGATATACAAATACTGAATTATGCCTCTGCGTATTTATAAAAAAAAAAATTAAAAAAAAAATATGGTTTTGCAATTATAGTTGTATATGTTGATGATGTGAACATAATAGGAAATATTGATGAAATAAGAGAAACTACAAGCTATTTGAAATCCGAATTTTAGATGAAAGATCTTGGGAAAACTCGGTTTTGTCTAGGACTTGAACTTTAAAACCGAGTTTGTGGTATATTAATACACCAATCTGCATATATATGTCTAAAAGATAATCAGGCAATTTGGAAAAAGTACACCCTACTAGCATTCCCATGATTGGTCGACGTCTAGATGTACATAAAGATCTATTCCGTCCAAGGGAAGATAACGAAGAAGTATTGGGAGATGAAATTCCCTGTCTAAGTGCAATAGGCGCATTGTACTTAGGCCAATGTACTCGACTAGATATTCCATTCTTAGTGAATTTGTTAGCTAGATATAGATATAGCTCAGCGTCATTGGAATGGTATCAAACATATATTTAGATACCTAAAAGGAACCACTGACATGGGTTTATTTTATCCTTATGAGGATGCAAGGAAGACTGGAACTGCAAATGAAAATGCTACCCACTCACACCGATAGCCCAAATAATATTTTGGTTGGTTTTTCTGATGTTGGGTACCTCTCTGACCCACATAAAGGTCAGTCTCAAACTAGTTACGGGTTCACCATAGAAAACACCGCGATGTTCTAGAGATAGATCAAACATACTCTTGTGGCTACCTCCATGAACCAGTATGAGATTATTACCCTACATGAGGCGGTTCATAAGTGTATACGGTTAAGGTCTATCATTACACATATTCAAGGGACGTATGGTTTTAATACAACCATTGAAGAACCAACTTGCACTTATGAAGATAATGCAGCTTGCATAGAACATATGAAACAAGGATATATTAATGGTGATAATACGAAACATATATCACCGAAGTTCTTTTATAATCAGCACCAACAATGTATTTTAAACATTCAAGTCAGCAAAGTAAAGTCTGACGTGAATGTGGAAGACCTTATTACTAAGTCATTGCCTAAACCCACGTTTGAAAAACACTTGAAAAATATAGGACTAAGAAAATTTTCCGAATTCCCATGAATGTAATCAGGGGGAGGTGATGACATCGGGGGAGTACCTGATGGCGACATCAAGGGTTTTCTCCTGTGTTATGAGTTGTGAACAACAATATAATTGATCACCTTCAATGAGGTAACTTTACTTGCATTTATCGTGTTGTACTCTTTTCTCTTCATTAAGGTTTTGTCCCACTGGGTTTTTTCCTTGTGAAGGTTTTAACGAGGCAACATATGTGAGTCCAACTATGTTCTAAGTTTCCTTGTACCCCTTTTCCTTAGTTCATATTTCTCCACTCTAAGTTTTCCCGACGAGGTTTTAATGAGACAATTGACTTAGACATAGGAGATTACTACATGTGATGAACTAATGTAAGATATTAAAATATAAGTATGACATGTGAAGTTCTACGTCAAGATTTTTCACATTGGGTTTTTCTTTAATCGAATGAGAAATATCAAAAGAAGCATAACATGTAGACCGCACAAGGTGTAGTGTCGTAAATAAATATAGTATGTGTCATCCAAGGGGGAGTGTTGAAGTAATAATAGTGGTGGAATTTCACCCCACTTATATCACTATCGTTACAACCATTACTTCATGTAACTCTGCACTAAAGGATGCATGGTGCATGGTGCTAGTACATGCATGTACTAATTCCTTTCTAACTCAATATTAAACACCTACTATATTGTGTACATCTAAAGACTTAAAGGCCTTGACAAATAAAGCTCCCACGGTGAACGGTGAGGAAACCCTCGCTTCCTATTAGCCGAAATAGGACTTTTTTGAGTTTTGTGAAACAAGCGTTTTGGTGAGGACACTTGGCAACGTATGGTTGGTTTAAAAAGAATAGGAAAAAAAGATTAAAAAAAGGAAACAAAATTCAATATTTAGGTGAGGACACTTGGCAACGTATGATTGGTTTAAAAATTACAAACTTAAAAGGAAAACCTAACTTACCGTGTTTGGAATTATGGAAGTCCGAATTCAATTTGGAAATCGGGTAACTACTATATTATGACTATTTTTTCCAAATTAATATATAAATGGGGAAAAAAATCCACATATTTTCTACAAAAATAAAATGAAAAAATAAATATTAAGACTCTTTTTTTCAAATTAATATATAAAGAGGAAAAAAATCCATATTTGCCGCGCGCATACCAAATCAAAAAATGCATTGCCACGGGGCGGGGCAAGCTCCGTACACCAAGTTAAAAGAAATAAATAAATAAATTTTTTGCATGTTCTCCACCTATTTAATGTATTTGCCCCGCCACACCAAATCAAAAATACATCGCCACGGGACGGGGAGAAGGCCCGCGCACACCAGATCAAAAATGCATCGCCACGGGGTGGGACGAAGCCCAGCGCACACCAGATCAAAAATGCATTGCCACGGGGCGGGGCGAAGCCCTGCGCACACCAAGTTAAAAGAAAAAATAAATAAAATTTGCACATATTCTCCACCTATTTAATGTATTTGCCCCGCCACACCAAATCAAAAATACATTGTCACGGGGCGGGGCGAAGCCAAATCAAAAATGCATCGCCACAGGACGGGACGAAGCCCAGCGTACACCTAATCAAAAATGCACTTCTACGGGGCGGGACGAAGCTCCGCGCAACCAAATTAAAAGAAAAACTAAGCCCTAGTATAAATAAAGATCTTACAGAATGTATTCTATACACCGTTCAACAAGAACTTTTTTTATTTCTCTCAATTATATTTGTTTACTACATAAATAATACATAGCAATTTAGAAATTGAGTACCAATATTGTTAGAGGCGAGAACCAATTCAAAAATTGAGTGATCAACAATTGTTATTGTTTTGTTTTATATGGATCGACTAATAAAAAACCCCAAAGCTCTAGGAACCGCATCGTCGACACATCAAGGCACCAATATGATGTCCATATTTTAGGGGCCATACATAGCATTTTTTTTCTTATTCAATTTTATCAACCAGATTGAAGTATGATCGATCGATCGATCGATCGATTTTTTGTGGACCATCTGCTGATGGTACGCGATCAAGAAACTTCTAGGAAGCATCCTAAGATATAATTGGCAGCAACGTGGAGCCGAAATGTGGTGGTTGTCGTTCTGCCGTGTACGTGTATATACATATGCTTGGATGCCATTTGTACTAGTAAGTTATGTACAAAATGCGATATATGGATGGGGATGGTAGCCACTGGCCAAATTGGAGATATGCTCCTTATCGATATCGCGATCCCTGTTGGAGATATGTATCCCGTACCCATAGGATCATATTAAAGATGAGTAGTACAGAAAAAGGAAGTTAATATATGGAACCTTCGTGGAAACTTCAAGCGGCCAGATCGATGATCTTTTGTACACAACTTCGTATAGTTATTGGTCTGTTAGTTAGTTTTGTCCTTTTGCACTGATAAGCAACAAACAAGCATGTTCATTATCGGCCATAAGAAATACTGGTGACACATCTCTGTTTTTGTCGATGTCAAGCAATGGCCTAACTAAGTACAAGCCTAACTAAGTACAAGCATAGATGTATTTACCGCCAGGAAAAAACATTCCTAAAAACATGTTAATCACTCATTGACTCTTATGAAATTAGAAATATAACAGAAACTTTGCAACTCTGCTGAAAAATCAATTAATATTCGGTAACGTTACTAAGTTCACGCTGGTGTCACTGAAATACAGTGGTAAAGTTATTGGGTGATGATATCAGTGACATGAGTTCAAAACCGGCTAATCCTTAAGTGATTGAAGAAAAAAAACGTTATTAAGTTCACTCTTTGATGGAAGAGAGCAATGTAGTTGGTGTAATAAAGAGTTCACGGTTAGTTATTGGTTGTGGCTTTTATGGGTCCTTACTCTTGGCAATATGGCATGGCGGCATGGGCATTGTGATATGCTCGTTTTCCGCATTAAAGAGATCGAGTTATTAATTCGCAACCACATAAATCCTCTGATTATTGTGGGGGGCTCTGAAATGCGTTGTTGATGGGGCAAATGATATTACGAGGCAAGTAAAGATTCAAATGGAACACATGTATACCATCACTTTGTTTAATTCGTTTCTTTGCCTTTTGGGTTTGATGCTTGAGGCCTGTCTCCAGACCAGTAGCTCTTTAAGTTTGAGTTTACCTCTAGTAGGCAAGAATAAAAAATTGAATAAATGATCCTCTTCTTCTTTTAAGGATGCTAATTTAACTACATTAGAAGTTGGTGACTGTGCTTCGTGTCAGGTTAGAAGGACCGTTATATTTTCTACCATGCTACACCTGGGGCAACAGGGACCTGTCTAGATTTGGGACAAAACGTGGTACAATCTAGAGGGGAGATAAACTAGATTTGGAGAATGACTCCTAACATTAGGATTATGTTGTATGCTTACAACAAATCAACAACAGAAATGATAAACTGATAGATAAAAATTGGAATTAGTAACTCCTAAATCAAAGATTCAGGCCAAATCTGGCTGATGAACAGCGCAGCCACAAGTATTCATTTCATTTATTTCTTGTTATCTCAAAATAGGTTTCTCTTACAGCTTTTAACCAATCCACGGAACCCTAGAAGGAACAATGGATGACTGACACGTGACTAACATCTAATGGACAGAGTTCCAATGTATTAAGGCACCCTACAAGTGACTAAGTGACGCCTGGTAGTAGCCGTTACTGTTGAGTATGCAACATTTCCTCCCTCTGAGCAGCATCCTTATCCTCAAGGATGAATCTAGGGTAGTGTGCTTTGATGTTGGAAACGGCCTCCCAGGTGGCATTTTACGGTGAGGAATTAGTCCACTGAATCAGTACCTTCCGTATCAGTTTGTTGCCAATAAGCACAATCCTAGTCTGCAACACTTTCTCTGGCAGCATAATGATATCTCCATTGAGGTCAACCACTGGCAGTGTAGGAGAAGGAGTAATATGCTCACCAATGTGTTTCTTCAGCTGAGATACATGGAAGACAGGGTGAATGCGTGAATGAGAAGGTAACTCCAACTTATAAGCCACAGTGCCTATCTTTTGCAGAACTGGAAAAGGGCCATAAAACTTAGCAAAGAGTTTAAAGTTGTTCCTCAAGGAAACAGAAGCCTGTCTGTATGGCTGCAATTATAGGTAGACTAAATATCCTACATCAAAAGACCTTTCTACTCTTGAATTATCTGTGTAGAGTTTCATCCTTCCTTGAGCCTTCTGAAGTGATTCTTTAAGTAAGTCCATCATACTTGCTCTCTCTTTCAAGTAAGATTCCACAGCAGCAACAGAAGTAGTAGTGGTAGAAGGGAAAGCCAGATGAGGAGGAGAATAACCATATAATGCTTGAAATGGAGACATTTTCAAGCCTCTATGAAAACTGGTATTATACCACCATTCAGCAAGTGCAAGCCATTTAGTCCAGCTGCTTGGTTTATGACCAGTGATGCACCTTAAGTAATTCTCTAGACATGCATTAACTCTTTCAGTTTGACCATCAGTCTGTGGATGATATGCTGTACTGAGGTTCAATTTGGTGCCCATAGTTTTGAACAAATCTTGCCAGAAATTACTGAGATTTAGTGACAAGTTACTGAATCAGTAGGTCTTCTAGATAAAGCATCAGCTACCACATTGTCAGCACCCTTCTTGTATTGGATTTCATAATCAAAGCCAAGCAGTTTAATAAGCCATTTCTGTTGCAGGGTAATAGTAATCTTATGATCAAGAAAGTATTGAATGCTTTGATGGTTAGTTTTGATAATGAATTTAGTACCTTGCAAATATTGCCTCCATCTTTGTACAGCTAAGACAATAGCCATGCATTCCTTCTCATATGTAGATAAGGCCTGTGCTCTTGATCCCAAGGGTTTGCTGAAATAAGCAATTGGTTTGTTCTTTGGAGTAAAACAGGTCCCACACATAGATCACTGGCATCATTTTCCACCACAAATGGCTTGGTAAAATCTGGCAAAGCTAGTATTGGAGTTTTTTTTTATCATTGCTTCTTTGAGTTGATTGAATGCAAGTGTAGCTGCAGGGCTCCAATTGAAGGAATTCTTTTTGAGCAACTCAGTAAGTGTCTTAGTAATAGCCCCATAACCCTTAACAAATTTCCTATAATAGCCAGTGAGGCCAAGAAAGCCTCTGAGTTCTTTAATAGTGGTAGGAAGTGGCCATTGTTGCATACAAGATATCTTATGAGGATCATCAGACACACCCTCAGCTGTAATGATATGACCCAAATACTCCAAAGAAGATTGACCAAAACAGCACTTGGAGAAGTTAGTAAATAGCTTATGTTGCCTAAGTACTTGAGATGCTCCATATGTGCTTCTATGCTTGGACTGTAAATTAATGTCATCAAAGAAAACCAAGACAAATTTTCTCAAAAATGGTTGGAAAATATCATTCATTAAAGCTTGAAATATTGCAGGTGCATTTGTCAGGCCAAATGGCATGACCTTAAACTCATAGTGACCATGATGTGTTCTGAAGGCTGTCTTGAATATATCAGCATCAATCACTCTGATCTAGTGGTACCCAGCCCTCAAATCAATCTTAGTGAAGAATATTGCACCTTTTAATTCATCCAAAAGCTCATCAATTATATGAATTGGAAATTTATCTTTAATGGTAATTTGGTTGAGCTTCCTATAATCAACACAAAATCTCCATGAGTTATCCTTCTTCTTAACCAACAGAATTGGTGAAGCAAAAGGACTATGACTTGGTTGTATAATGCCAGGTTTAAGCATGTCCTGCACAAGTTGTTCAACTACCCTTTTTTGGATGTAAGGACATTTGTAGGCTTTTTGATTGACAGGAGCATCATTAGGTTGTAAAGGAATTGAGTGGTCCAGTGTTCTTTTTGGAGGCAATTGAGTAGGTTCTTGAAAAATGTCTTGGAAGTCATTTAGGATAGGAAGAAGCATTGGTGGAGTAGTTGGTTGGGTAGTTGGGGTTGAAATAGAGAATAAGTAACCCACAATGCCATGAGAAGTCTTGGAGAAAAATTTCTTGATAGCTACCCCACTCATCATTAGTAAAGAATTGTTTTGTGGTGAGCCATGTAATGTGATCTTCTTATTATGGTACTTAAAAGAAATGCTAAGCTTAGAGAAGTTAAAGAGAACGTCACCTAATGTCTTGAGCCAGTCTGCTCCAAGTACAATATCACAACCACCAAATGGTAATACTCTCAGATCTTCTACAAACTTGTGTCCTTGCATACTCCATTAAAGCTTGGAACACATGCATGTACTTGTGGTTGTATCTCCATTAGCAACAATGACCAACATTGGAGCAGTGGAAATAATGTTGCAGTTGAGTGTAGAAGCTAAACTGCTATCAATGAAGCTAGTGGTGCTACCAGAGTCAATCAGAATAGATACTTTATGGTTATGTAGAATACCAGGAATTCTTATGGTGTCCCCTGTAGCTGTTCCTGTGAGAGCATGAAGTGATATCTCAATGTCAGAGTGAATTGGAGACTTAAAAGCTTCTTCAAAAACCTTCTCCTATTCTTCAGTATCTGGTGACTCAGAAGGATCCATTTGCAACATGAATATTTTTTGTTTCCCCTTGCAAAAGTTCCCTAGCCTATAAACTGCATCACAGTTGTAACATAATCCTTGGTCTCTTCTCTTCTGCATTTCCTATGGAGTAAGTCTTTTGATGGTTGGGCTTACAGAGTTAGATTTGGGTTGAGTAGTAGAGAAGGATTTTGGTGTGATTGGTGAAGATTTAGGGGAAGTGAGTATGGGTTTAGGAGGAAAATTAGGTGAAGAATAGTGTCTGTTGTTATGAAATGAAGTATTGAATGATCTAGTAAATGGCTTAGTAGCTGCAGCTGCAATATTAACTTTCTTCTCTTGTAATCTAGCTAAAGAAAAATCTTCAGATAAAGATTCTGGTTGAAACATAGAGACAAATTTACCAATTTCTTTTTTGAGACCACTCAGAAAACTCATGACAAAATAAGCTTCAGTAAGTGTAGGATTCATGTTTAACATCAAGGCTTTCAAAGATTCAAACTCTTCATAATAATCATCTACTGTTGAACTCTGAATAAGCTTATTAAAACTACCCACAAAGTTTTCTTCAATGGGGTTTTCAAATCTAACACAAATATGAGCAGCTAAATCTGACCATGTAATACGAGGTCGATTGACTTGAAAATTTAAAAACCATTTCTCATCTTTACCTTCCAAGTAGATCGAAACAATATTCACCTTCAGATGCTCCTCATTGTCATTGATCTTGAAATATCTCTCGCTTTTCTGAATCCAGCTCCTTGGATTATCACCATCAAATCTTGGAAAATCTAACTTTGGTATCCGAGAATGTTGATAGTGAAATGGAGGTGTAGGATGATGATTGGAAGTATGAGCAGTATGAGTTTCATTCTGAGTACCATTTGGTCTCTCAGTATGATTTTGAAGAAAATTCGTTCGCTCAAGTAATTGCATAAGATTATCAAACTTTGTGGTTAAAGCATCAACTGAACCACCTAGATCTGTGATTTTCGTGTGAAGAACTTCATGAGATCCTTTCAATTTTTCGACTTCAGTTTCAACCTCTTTCAAAGTCATAGTGAAAAAAAAAAATTGGCTGATTTTGAGTGGAAGGAACGGCTCTGATGCCAATTGTTGTATGCTTACAACAAATCAACAACAGAAATGATAAACTGATAGATAAAAATTAGAATTAGTAACTCCTAAATCAAAGATTCAGGCCAAATCTGGCTGATGAACAGCGCATCCACAAATATTCATTTCATTTATTTCTTGTTATCTCAAAATAGGTTTCTCTTACAGCTTTTAACCAATCCACGGAACCCTAGAAGGAACAATGGATGACTGACACGTGATTAACATCTAATGGACAGAGTTCCAATGTATTAAGGCACCCTACAAGTGACTAAGGGACGCCTGGTAGTAGCCGTTACTGTTGAGTATGCAACAGATTAGTAGTGGGGCGGAAAGGGGAATGACTCTTAACATTAGGATTAGTAGTGGGGTGGAGAGGAGAATGATCAAAGGTCAGGATTTATTGTCTCATATTTGGCCCGTGGTATTAATTCCAGCTTTAGCATTTTCTTTTGTATATCAATTGGGTGTGTGTGGAAAATATTGATTCAGCCAGTCATATGTCCCCACGTTGGCACCGCAAATGTGATTCAAAACCTTTTTCGGACCAAACAAAAAAAACAAAGAAAACCTATCCACTTATGATTGATGATTCAAATTTTAGCATGTTAGCATTTGCACGACTGGCGTCTTTCGCACTAGAAACTATGGACTATGGAGTCGTGCTAAGGTGGATATCCTTTTGCTCCACAAACCATAACCCCGTATCGACAACTTGTTCGGCAAATGCAATTTGGTCAGTAGTTTAAATCAACGTTGCATAAAGGATGCACATATGGCGGAGTTAATCGGGCAGGTTTCCCCGAATTTTGATAAAACTCCTGAGTCGATTTCATTCAAGGAACGAGTTCGACTACTGCCTCTAACAAATTGTCGACACAGGAACTATAACACGTATATTTAGACGCTTAGAAAATATTGGTTTTCTTTGAAATTCGTCTCTCTAATAATGCAACAAACCGGTGTGTTTACAATGTTCCTCCCATAAAAAAAATTATTGTGCTCATGGCGGAGCCAAGATTTCGTAGCTGGGGTGTAAAAATTTACTTACCCATTTAACTCGCTCGGCTAGAGGATGCAAAGAAGCAAAATTGAGTTTGATTGTAAGCATAAATGTAAAAAAAATCCCAAATTAGGCTTAGGAGCCAGCTTAGCATGCAGGGGTGAAGGTGCACACTCTTACACCAAGCTGGCTCCGCCGCTGGTTGTGCTTGCATGTTATTCGAACTTTTTTTTTTTTTTTGATTGTGATAATCCTTGAACAAACACTTGATAAATGAAAAAAAATGTCCAAATTAACTGAATCTCTCACTCATAGCGTTAATTCTAATGAGTACTAAATATTAAATAAGAAAATAAATGTTACCTTCCAAATGAAAAAAATTACTTTGCATGTAAAACATTTAACACGAATATATCCGTTCTTAACAACTTTCATCTTATACATCACAAACAAAAGAAAAACTACGATAATCGAAGTTTTTGAAAAATACGAAGCTTCCCGGAAAATTCCTTCGGAAAAGATATTATCTTTGATGTCTTCTGTTATATATAACAGACAAATGCAACTCAGTACTCGCACAAGTGAGAGAGTTAAACAAAAGTCAGTGGGTGGCTGATTATTTCTGTCGCAAATTTGGATCTTCAAATTCTTTAATCTAGTCTAGAGAGCTTTAACAATGGCTGGCATAGAGCCGTGGAATCATGTCGAGAATGGCGGATCCGGAAACACCATTAAGGGAACGAGTAGAGAAATTAAACACGGCCGAACCGCTCATAATATGTCATCATCCTCACTGAGAAAGAAATCTAGTCTTTCTCTTATTCAAAAAGTTAAAATCGGACCCTTAAGACAGTTTTTAACTAATCTTCAAGAAGTCATTCTTGGCACTAAGCTTTTTATTCTTTTCCCTGCAATTCCTTTAGCCTTTCTTGCCAAGTATTGTCATTTCGGAGATGTAAGTACTGTTTCATCCATTTTTATAACCTCGTTAATTAACATATTTTTTTTATACTTAAAAATTGATCCAAATTTCCATTTTTGCTATTTGAATCTCAGGCATGGGTATTTGGATTGAGTTTGGTGGCACTTACGCCACTCGCCGAACGCCTCAGCTTTCTCACCGAGCAAATTGCATTTGAGACAGGCCCGACAAGTAAATAATTTTTTTCATTAAGTGTTATTAAAAAGGAGAAGAGAAACCTCCTCCAGATTTTGCTTAAATCATATTTGAAATTTGATTTTCAGTTGGAGGACTTCTTAATGCAACATGTGGTAATGCGACGGAGCTTATAATCGCAATATTTGCATTATACACCGGGAAAATAGACGTCGTCAAATACTCGCTTTTAGGTTCCATTCTTTCGAACCTTCTTCTTGTTCTTGGTACTTCTCTTTTCTGTGGTGGTTTGGCCAATCTCAACAGCGAGCAAAGATACGACAGAGTATGTTTTGAGCCAATCTTAATTTAGTTCCGTTAATTATTTAGGCGAATTTTTTCCTTTCTAATTTAGCAACGTTTATGAAATGTTGCAGAAGCAAGCGGACGTGAATTCATTACTGCTGTTGATGGGTCTGCTATGCCATTCATTGCCATTAATGTTCAGATATGCTTCTACATCTAGGACTGACCTTACGGCTAATCCAACCTTAACAATGTCAAGAGTGAGCTGTATCATCATGCTTATCGCCTACATTGCGTATCTTTTCTTTCAATTGAAGACTCATCGACAACTTTTCGAAGCACAAGAGGTAATCATAATTTAATGCCAATATTTTTTAACAATTTGTAACATGACACTGATCTTAAGGAATCCGTCTATGGCAATACTTAAATGAGAAAACAAGCTTATCCTTTTCTTGTTGGCATTTTGCATGGAATTTGTGGTGCCAATTGACATTCTTCACATGCACCACCCATAATCAATCAGTGACTAGCTATTGCATTTGGCAGTAGCTAGTAGTAGGCAATTATTGGTTCCGTTAATTCCATATATGTCGTTTGGAGGCGAATTTTTGCTAATTTTTTCATTATTAAGAGTATAATTAACTATGATCATCTACAGGGAGACGATGACGACTTGTCATCTGAGGAAGAGGCAGTGATTGGATCCTGGAGTGCATTTATTTGGCTCGCTGGTATGACCGTGGTCATCGCTTTTCTATCTGAGTTCGTTGTTGGTACAATCGAGGTAATATACGTATCTAAGTTGGTCCTTGGAGTAGTACTTTTGGATTTTCTTTGTTTATGAATTAATTGCACTCCCCTGTTGATAATTTCAGGACGCATCGGAATCTTGGGGAATTTCAGTCAGTTTCATCAGCATAATCTTGTTACCAATTGTAGGAAATGCAGCTGAGCACGCTGGTGCCGTTATATTCGCATTTAAGAATAAGCTGGTACCACTTCGTGAACCCTCAATACATACATGCAGTGAAAAAAATTAACCTTGAAGTGAATATATGAGTGTTGATATATTTTTGTGCATAATATTGCAGGATATTACTTTAGGTGTGGCTTTAGGTTCTTCTACTCAAATTTCTATGTTTGTGATTCCGTTGTGTGTGATCGTTGCTTGGATCATGGGTATCGAGATGGATCTTGATTTCAACCTCCTTGAAACTGGTTCTTTAGCTCTGTCAGTAATTATCACAGCTTTCACCTTACAGGTATATTTGTGTTAATTATTTATGATTTCCTTAATTTTCACCTTATTTTGTTGAAATGCATATGCTTAATTATATGTTGCTGGAATGGGCACACTGTTTACAGGATGGTACTTCGCATTACTTGAAAGGATTGGTTCTTCTTCTTTGTTACTTTGTCATTGCGGCGTGTTTCTTTGTCCTGAAATCTCCAGTTACTAGTAAGTTCTAAACTAGCACAGATTGTGTTAAGACTCCAAGCTATATATCTAACATTTTTATCTCCTTGAAATGGCAGAACCAACAAATTTTATCAACATGAGAGTTGGATCAGCATTATCAACTGCAAGAAACCTAAAAGCTTAACAAGTAAGCTTCCCTTGGGATATATTGATCAACCCCACAACATGTGTGACGATCCCCCAATGTTGCAATACCTACCCACACCATCGGCAACGTCGCCTGTCCGGTTGTGGTCACGAAGGAAGAATTCGCCGCACATATTGTTTCATTCTTAAAAGCTTTACCTTTTTTTTTATATGTAATGTGTTCTTGGTTTTCCAATCTTCGGAGGAGCGAATTTGGAACTCATCATCTATGTATCAGTGTGGAAGGAGCGAGAGAGCTAGGCCTAGCCAAAAAGCATTAATGATAGATGTCATATGTGACCTCTTTGAAAAGTTTATTTGTGGAGGTCATATCTCAAAACATTTTGAAATTCATGGCAGCTTCCTTCTCTCGCTTGCTCCTGCTACGGTAGGGGGATGATTTTTCGGAATTGTACTACTTCAGACTTCTTTATTAGTTTCATATGAGTTGAATAAATAAAAGAAAGCTAGTTTCGCAGTTTAATTTTTATATAGTTCATGTACAATGACTATGTTGTCTGTTACAAATCTTCCCGAAAGAAAAGCACTTTGGAAAATGAGCGGTAAATCTTATTTAAAAGAAATTTTAATTCTAGTAACAAGCCGTAGTTTCCTAAAATCAGTGAGAGGCTAAAATGGGATTTTAGGGTTTCTAAAAGTGATTTACGGGAGGTTGAGCACGAACAGTCTTCGCCTAACCACGCATAATGGTCGTTCAAAGGCTGCTTCAGTCACAGGAGATGTTAGGGCGGGTCTTAGGAAGGGAAGTAGATGAAGAGAGAGCTCAGAGAATTCTAGGGTTTGAAGAAGAATTGTTCTGAGAGTTTATGAGAAAGTTGTGTGTTAGCTTGGAGAAATAGATGACCTATTTATAGCTGAATTCTCTAATCTCAGGTCGGTGAAGATATGAATTGCTTGTCATGCGGAGCACTTCTCCCGTCTCTTCAAGAATAGATAGAGATAAACTAGGTTGAGTTTATCTCATTATCACACCGCCTTTACTCTCTTTTGCAGTGAGAAATAGGCAGGGTATTTCTCACACGTGTCGCAGACCACCAGACCAAAACTCTAATTGTTATCCCCCCCATTTGTGTGAAGCTGAGTCAGCCTTTGTGATGATGTGTTGAGAGAGAGAATTATTCACTTTTAGCCGAGTTGGCCAAGATAGAGAGATATTCTCTGATTTGTGAGAATGACTAGGATGAGTCACGTGAAAAGGCATAGAATGCCTCTGAAATCGTGTGTAGAGTGTCATAGGAATTGAGGTTGAGATCCTTCTCTCCATGGCCGGTCACATATGTCACGTGGAGACCGTATTATTGCTTGTGGGTCCCTTTGTTGAGCATGTGGAGCTCAAGAGAAGTTATCCACGTTTTTGGATAAACGTGTAAAGTTCAGGCCCAATTTACTAGCCGTGAGTGTATTTGAGACGCTGAGAAAGAGGCTTGAGGCCTAGATGAGGCTTGTGCCTAAGTCTTTTACTTGCATGACACTCTTTAGAAAAGATGGCTCAGCTGGGATGACGCCACCTGAGATTTGGCTGACGCGTCTAGAGCTGTCTGAGATTTGACTGACGGGTTTGAGACTTTCTGATATTTAGCTAGCGGGTGTGAGACCGTTTGATATTTAGCTGACGGGTTTGAGACCCTCTGATATTTAGCTGACGGGTTTGAGAACGTCTGATATTTGGCCAACGGGATGGAGTCTGTTCAAGATTTGGCCAACACGATGGAATCTCTCCGAAGTCAGTTAGGACATGTTTGAGAGAGAAAAGAAGGCTTGCACGCCTAATAATGTCTCTGCGAGACTTCGGATCACTTGTCTTTGATCAACGTATCTTGCAGAGATGTGCTAGGAATCAATTGTGTCTGTATTTATGGGGCCGACTTGACCAGTGTATCTCGAAAGGATGTTCAAGGAATCTGTCGAAAGGGCCCAGAGGCAGAATAACCAGCGTATCTCGCGGGGATGTCCTAGGAATTATTCGGAAACCTCAGTAAGTCAAGTCAGAGCCTAGAGTAGACATGACCAGTGTATCTCGCGATGATATACTAGGAATCAGTCCTTGATCTAAAATAGGATGAGTCGTGCTTACAAGAGACATGTATGTCTCCTCTCTGGGTCATAAGTCCGTCGGGGACGTTTTTACGCATCTACAGAGCCTACATGACCAGCAGTATCTCGTTGAGGATGTATACTAGGAATCATGGCATCACAATCAGCTATGTCTCACGAAGACATGTTGGAATTATGGTTGTCCTGGTTCATAAGTCCGCTGGGGACATTTTACGCTCTACGGAACCTATGTGACCAGCAGTATTTCGTCGAGGATGTGCACCAGGAATCACGGCATCACGACCAGCAGTGTCTCGCGGGGACGTATACTAGAAATCGTGGCTATGTGTGCCTTGACGACCAAGGGCTTAGTCTCTCCCGTGAGAGTTGAATTTTGTATTATGATCTTGAAATGACACTTTTGCCCCTTATCCAAATTTTACCATCTACACAAGCAACTTGATATTATTTTACAAGCTACATTACACAAACTGATGGGTTCGAATTCATAGGCATTTTTAGGACAATTTGTCTTGGAAATGAAAGTGGTGAAATTGTGATTGGATTGTTTAAGTAAATGTTTAGAGTGAAAGAAGTTTAGTTTAAGTAAACTATATCACTGCCCACTCTCATATTTCCTGATGGAATCCGTCATGACCAGAGGTATAGTCCAAGGTTGAATTCCAAAACCCACGTTCTTAATTTCTTCAGGTGAAGGCATTTTATTAAGCATCATGTTATCCTCTTCTGAAATACAAGGCTCAATATGATTAACCTACTAATGTGCACGATGTGGATTAGTAGTTCTGCTCATTTTAAGGAAGTGGAACATGAGTGTAACAGCAACGCCTTCTCTATTAATTAGTGAGCCAAATACAGAATTCATTCTACAAAGTAAACATCTGGGTTCTTCTTCTCCTAAAATTAGACTTATTATGAAAATATGAAGTATTTCTGCTTTCAAGTTGAAGAATTTCATCTTACCTCTTTGCTTCCAAAAATACTCTCCCACTTTGTACGAGTAAGTTAGCTAAATTTTTAACCGATTAATTGTAGCAGCATTATCATGACTATGATTAGCCAAAATAGATGAAGTTAAGACCCAAATCTATTAATCTGAGTAGTGATATTACCAAAATGGTTGTGGTTCAAATACCTCGTAGATGTTTCAGTACATCCTAGAGTCTTGACTAATTTAAAAGTAGCAGACCCCACAACCAGAATAGACCAATAGTTCATGATGAAGTTCTTACATTTGTTACCTGTAAACAAGGTTTCACTGAACCTAAATGGTTTGATGATATATCCATTATAAAAGTAATAAAATTATAGGAAAGCGATTATTACCAAGGAAAACTAATTTGTGATGAACTATGGCATTAGGGTAGTTCTGGAGCCAGTTATCTTTGGTTAGCATTCTATCTAGTCTTTCTAGAACAAGATCCTTTCCAAACCTTCAATTGGTCCAAGTATAAGGATTACCTATGATGAAATGCTAATAAGTCCAGCATTATAAACAAGAAAATTATTGGCATCTAGTTGATATTGAGCCACTAAAATCAAGTCTCATACAACAACCCAAGAGCAACACTAGATATATAAGACTAATGAGAAGTTTTAACGTGTTAGAGCATTTGCGGTTGAACCCACCAAGCATTGGTATATCAAGTTTGGTTGTCATATTTTAGCTCCAAAACTCGGAGCTGCTTGATTGGATTACTAGAGTCAACCTCGTTAGATTAGACTAGGAACAATAGAAATGTTGATACTCGTTGTTGTTACTCTGAAGAACCTGAAGACGTATCGGTATGAACGAACACTTCATCCTTCCGTTCGAGGTTAGTAACACAGACTTAAATTATTCCATTTCTATCTACATTTCTTCCAAGTTGTTTGAATTGAAAACATAACATATAAAGTATATTTATGCATCTATAGTATTAGTGACTTGATCATTCATTATGGTGAAAGTGTTAAGGAAGAATATACTAGTTTTTTCTACATAACTTTTGTATATATTGGATTACGAAGTATAGTTTAGCTACTTGGACTTCGTAGATTCGACATAACATAATTTGGTAATTCGTTATTAGTTAGTGTGTTGAACTTTCTGGCTGATTCATACCTCGAAAATATGCTTAATTACATGAGTATAAGGAAGTAGCTAGACATCTCGTAGTTGAAATGAATCAAAGGATATATTCTAGGACCGACCCTTAAACAAGTATCTTTAGTAGTACAATCCCTTACCAAGGATTTATGCTAGGCCCAGTGTTAGAGCACTGCTCGGTCGAACTCGCAAACGTTGCTATCTCAAGCTTGTTTGTCAAGTTTAGGTGACCAAAACTATAAGTCTTGATTTCTAGTCTACTTATAGCTATGTTTCGGATTAGGATAGAATGTGTAGTTGAGCTTTAGACTTCACGGCGTTCATCGATTGAAGGCGAAGATGTACTGAGGAGAGCTTGTAGGAACTTCATCAAAAAAAAGGTATGTGGAGACTTAAACTCATCTATCACTTAGAAGTCTATTCTATTCTATCTCCTATTGAGACTAAGTCGTATAGCCATATATACTTTTATTATACATATTTGAAATTTCGAGCTGAGTTTAACTCGCTTATATCTTTCTCGAAATATGTGTTGGAAAGCTTTTTGCTTTAACTACGTTCATCATTATTCTTGACAAGTTTAGTTGGAAACAATTTATTTGTTGGAAACTAAATCATGAGTCAAAAGATGATCATGTGAAAATCGCCTTGTAATATCTTACATGATTTGTGTGAGACAGTCATTTGATGTAGACTCAGAAGGTTTCATATTGATCATTCGATCACTATAAAATTACTTATAAGCTAATAGTTTGTGTGACACAGCTATTGTCGCCTTCTAAGGATGTTTCAATGATTGAAATGGGAGTTTAGAACAATTATACCATTGTCTAGATATAGCACAGTATGCATACCAGTATGAAAACTGTTGTAATATGATTCAGGTCCGTGAACCAAGTATGCATACCCGTATGCGAACGGTTTTAACTGTTAAAGTCCGGGAACCAAGTTTGCGTACCCGTTTGCAAACTATTTCACCTGAGTTCGGTCCGGAACGACAGTATGCATACCCGTTTGTGAACTGTCAGACAAGACCAAAGTCCGGAACTCTAGTTTGCGTACCCATTTACAAACTGAGTTGGTTTAAGTTCTAAAATCGGTTAAGTATGATTTCATACTCATGAACTGTTAGAGCATAGATCGGTTGAACCCACCAAGCGTTGGTATGTCAAGTTTGGTTGTCATATTTTAGTGAACCAAAACTCATTTAAAGAGTCGTTTGATTATTTACTAGATTAAACTTCGTATAGGTTAGCTACAAAGTTATTAAGATATGAGACATACAAGTATTACTCGACGACTTGAAGAATGTGAAGAAGTAAAGAGCTACAACGACGACATCATCCTTCCTCTTGAGGTTAATAATATTTTGACTTGAACTGTTTCATTCCTAACATATCTTTCAAGTCGGGATATATTGAAAACATAACTGCGAAGCTGTGAATGATTATACTCTAGTTAGACGTAGTATTAAGGAATTATAATACGAAGTATAACGCTTATCTTTTGAACTTCGTATATAAGACATCGACATAATCGTATGAATGCTATTGTGATTATGTATGGGTATGGGTGAATATTTCGTCCTAGGAAATAATGTTTTACATTCGTTTAAAGGAGGTACAATTCATAAACTTGTTTTATGAATCGAAAGGGAAATCTCTAGGCTTATTGGTATTGTTATTCATTGCAAATATTTGGATTACCAATATGTGTGTTTAGTATAACCGCTCATAACTTGTTTATGTATCTTGGTAAAACTATTCACAATGCCTGACTTATGTATCGGTATGACTTTCGTTAGTGAAACCAATCTTAAGTAATCACCTGAGATGGTATGATCGATATTTGTAATTGGTGTGACCATTCCTAGTCATTGGGTAACCGATCCTAGAACTTGGTGGGACTAATCACAAGATGTGTAATCGATCCTTGTAGTAGGTTAACAAGTTTTAGTAATTGGTGCAATCGATCCTATAACTTGTGCAACCAATCACAAGTAAGTACCATAAATAGTGGTAACCGTACTTAGTTAACAAAATTTTGGAAACTATTGTGACCGATCCTAGTAGCCACTTGGAGGTAGAACCGAACTTTGTGTTTGGTAGAACCGTTAAACCCATGAATGGTGATTGAATGTTTTTGATCAATCACATAGTTCTTGGAAATCAGATGAACCAATTCTAAACTCGTTTGGAAGTTTGGCAAATCGGTTCCAAAATTGTAAATATGAAAAAGGATTTACAAAGTAAAGATGTCGACATACTTTGAACATATGCAGTAATTCTTATCTATTATTGTTCAAAGATATTCCTTAATAACTAAAGGAGAATCCCGGATCGAAATAAATTGAGAATCTTTTAATTAAGTTTTTTGTTTTATATGCTTTTAATTTCCAGCAATTAAATGCATATCTTTAGAAAATAAAAATTGGTAATGTGCATTTACTAATTGGAGATTTTCTACTGAGATTTCGGTCAATATTTGGACAGAGCATTTCCAGGAATTATGAAAATCGATTTTGGCTTTATTGCATATCTTTGAGAATATTGAAGTTTGGTCTATGAATATTGAAGTTTGCATTTCGAGCAAACTAATCCTCAGAACCAGTAAAACTACCTAGTTGTGTTGTTACTGGTGGAGCCGTCTATTCGGAGAGGAAAGTACCCTAACTAGGCGAAATCTCTTACGACCGCTCGTTTTAAAGACTTCTTTGGGATTTAGAAGCTCTACGAGTACCGTTGGTGGGAAACTAGATAATTGCAGTTTATTATTAGTTTTCGATTGATTTGATTGACTAACGGTTGTTGAACTTTGATTGCACCTAGTTTGTTTATGCTTGGGAATCTTCTCTTCTAATATAAGATTCACTCAAACTATATCGAAGAATCGACGGGGATCTTTAGACTGTTTGTAGATCTAAAGACGTCTTGTGATAATCCATCGTTAACAAACTCCGTTCTATGTGTGATTGATCATAAGAGATTCAAGTTGTTTGTGTGCATGTGTTTATTGAAGATCTAAGAAGATTTGAAGACAAAGAAGATTTCTTATTTGAGTTAATCTTTGGTGTGCACAAAACTTGATCGGCTGGGGATCCAACTATAATCGGTTTATATTTTGATAGATTGGATTGATTAGTTGCGCAGATCGGCATCAATACATTTCTTTGTGATTAATAGTATTGATTGCATAGTCTAAACAATTACTTTGGTAGTTGTTGAATAGATTGATCTAAGAACCCGACAAAAGAGTTTGTTGGTTAAACGGAAGATCCTTTTGTCAAACTCATATCACGTTCTTTGAAAAGAGTTGTTACCGAACAGATTTGTTATTCCTTTACTGTTTGGAATACGAACCAAAGGAATTGTTCCAAGTGCGTGACTTATTGCAAGTTGGAGGCGCAGGGATACTGAGGGAACTAGGTGAACTATAGGTTTAGTTGCTTGGTCTCAACTATACTAAGTTGGTTTAGATTTTGTATAGCGGCTTAATTCTGAGAGTATTCAATTCTGGACAAGGTCCCGTGGTTTTTCTTCATTTGCGGCTTCCTCATTAACAAAATCTTGCTGTGTCATTTACTTTTCTATTTCCGCAATTATAATTTTTTTTATTATAATTAGAAGTAAAATACACAAACGTTAATTCCTAATTACTTGATAGCAATCCTATAGTGTTTGGTTAAGTCCGAACCTATTATCAAGTAATTATACTTCATTGTTGTATTGTCTCGATCTCGTATCCATAGACGATCACACGAAGTGTGAACCGATTAGTTGTATTGTCTCGACTCAGTCCATAGACAATCACTTTCGGAAAAAGGACTTATAGGTGGAAAAGTTTTAGATTGAGGTATATTTGGGTACCCTCGTCTTTTCAATTGGTATCAGATCATGCAAACACGAAAAGATCTAACAATTTGTGTTTGGTGCAATCCAACCTATAAGAAATGAATCTTATGTATGATTCAGTTAACGTACCACCAAGATTTAATGGGATAAATTTCCCATTTTGGAAATCTGCTATGAGAACTTTTCTTCAATCCCGATATTTTAATACTTGGCTATTAATCTAAGACGGATATGAAAGACCAAGAGTAGAATATCCAGAATCATAGTTTAAACGCTTACCATTCTACAGTTATGAAGAAAGAGCTCTTGCAATACAGAAATCTGATGGTCTAAATGCCATCATACACGCAGTAAGTGATGATCTTCTGCATCATGTTTTGTCATGTGAAACTTCTAAGGAGCCATGGGATACTCTTGAGACTGTATTCGAAGGAAATGATTCCGAAAAAGAAGCGCGACTTATGTCCCTTTCATCTGAATGGGAATATCTTAAAATGGATGATAACGATACCTTTGAGGAGTTTAACACTAAACTTTCTGAGATTGTCAATGCTTCTTTCTTACTAGGAAAGACTATACCTGAAAAGGAAATAGTATGCAAAATACTCAGATCGTTACCATCGAGATACGAGTCTAAGAAACATGCCATAATAGAAGCAAATGATCTTTCTATACTTTCTCGAAGCTCTCTTGTAGGAAAGTTAAAGATCTTTGATAGAGAAATTCTGCTGAAGAATCAAACTGAGAAACGTTGTCAAGAGGACAAGGTACTTGTTGAAAAGGAGCTTGACTCAACAATTGTGCTTCTAGCGCAACGAATTAAGGAAATCTTATCTAATGATAAATATGATCCTGATACATTATCTTTTTGTCATAAAAAGGGTAGTGAAGAAATCCAATGCTTCAAGTGCCGTAGTTTCGGACATATGGCAAAACAGTTTTCAGGCAGAAATGCTCAGAAAAGAAATAAGGATTACATCTCTAATCTAGATGATATCCCTGAGGATAAACCCTATGAAGGAAAATCTAGGTGTAATGCGCTTTTTGCTAATTCTAACAGTAATAAATCTTATGAGTCTAATCAACTCCTAACAAACTGTTTAGAAAAACTTGATCGGGGGATTAAGGAAAACAAAAGATTAAGTCTAGAACTTAAAAATCTTATGAAACCCCTGTTAGAAAAAACTCAAGAGGTGAAATCTGAGCAAAAAAAATGGGTTAACAAACCAAAGATTTCAGGAGATATTTCTGATAATATGACAAGTTCTTTTTGTAGTCATACTACAATGCTCCATGAGAATTCCCAACAAAAAAAATTCATCAATGCTCTTCGCAAGGGCATAAAGATGTTGAAGGGTGAAGAGTTTATTAGAACTCAAAAAGGAGTAGTAGAATCTTGCAGTAACAAGAGAAAGAAAGAACACAAGGAAACACAATCTGTTGTGTTTATAAATCATCCTAAGGATGTCTTTATTGGCTCTGGTGAGATTAATCCTCACCACAACACACGATGATTGATTGTTGGCTCTGTTGTGTTTCGGGGTTTCAACTTTTGCTTGCAATAGTTAAAACCGTTTTTCAATCTTTCTCTGGTAAAGGTTGGTTGTTGTTGTTCTTTTGTTCTTGCAAGAGGATGACAACATAATGGGGAAAAGTTCTAACTTGAACTTGCACTTAATGATATTCCTCCCCTGAAAGATGCGAAGAAAAGGAGAAGAGGATGCGGAATTTGAGGTAACGAATTTGTTAGTTAATCGTTTTCCTGTTTAAGAAAAGCCTGATTTTATTGCATATATTTTGCTTTTGCTTAACAAAATTTCGGTACAATTGATGTTTATTCCATTATTTGTGTATGGATGTGTGTGTGATTCAATTGTTTCCGGTTGAGAAAAACTATTGTTATCTTGTTTTATTGTTTGGTATCAATTGTTTAGGCTTAACGAAATTTCGGTGCAATTGCGGTGCTTTAATGTCTATGTTTGTTTCAATTGCTTCCGGTTGAGATAAATAATTATGCAAGTTGATTTATTTGGTTTGTATGAATTGTTTATGGCTTAACCAAAGGTTTTCGGGATCAATTGTTTAGTCTAATTCGATTCCGGATAAGAGAAACTAATTTAATTCTGATCTTAGTTAGACTTATCAAAGTGGAGGATTCGGTTATTCAAGTCTAATCGAATGCCTTAACAAGAAATACTAGTTAACTAACCTAGTACTTGTCTTGTTTAAAGTGAAAGGTCTAAGTTATTGTTCGAATAATTAGAACCTGATGAGAAAAATAGAGTTAATTCTGATCTTTATTTTGGTCTTATCAAACAAGCGATTGTATTTATACAATCTTTGCAAACCGTGGCAAAAACGTTCATGAACCGATTCTTTTGAATCAATCCGATTTTGCTTCAATTGTGTCTTAGATTCATTTGATTATCATTTGATTTAGAAGTGTTAGATGAATGTGGTTAATACAAAAGTGTTCATATGGCTAACTTCGGTTAACTGTTATTGAGCCAACTCAATATACACGTTTAGGTACGGTTACCCATATCTAAATAAAGGTATATTTCATTTGTGTGTAACAAGCTAAGACCATCTAACGGTGGAGAGATATTGCTTTGGTTTTAATCAAACTTAGCTTGAATCTTAAATCAGGATTTCATCTAACGGTGAATATTGATTGCTTTGTTTCAAAGCAATCAAACCCTGATTTGAAGACTATATAAGGGAGAACTCTAGCAACTGGAAAACCTAATCCCCACACCTACTGTGTTATACTAGTTGCGACTAGAGTCGATTCTCCTTTAACCTAGGTTTTTCCTAAAACCATTATAGGTTAACGACTTAAAGACTTCATTAGGATTTTAAAGCCAGACCCAACTATTTTCTCTGTAGTTGTGTGTTCTGATCTTACTTGTTCTATCGTGTTAAGTACTATCTTCTCTAAGATTTTCTCGAGATTTATCTCCGATATGTAAGATATAAAAAGTAATCACAAATCTCTTTGTCTCATTCTTTGTGATTCCACAATAACTTGTTCTACTACCATATAGTTAAGTTATTGTGAGGTGATTGATAATTCTAGGATGTTCTTCGGGAATATAAGACCGGATTATCAATTGGTTCATGTTCACCTTGATTTATCAAAAGACGGAACAAAACTTCGTAGGTATTTCTGTGGGAGACATATTTATCTATCAGAATAGACTTTTCTGTGGGAGACATATTTTTTTATAAAGTCTTCGACTTTGGGTAGTAGCAACTTGTAAGGACCCTCAAGCTCGTCAACGCTATTAGACTGGTCTAGCAATGATCAAGAGACGTCTTAGCCGTTAATGACTCGATTAGTTAATATAAATTTTAATGAATAGAAATTAATCTAACAATGATCTATATACGAAACTAGTATCAATGAATTGGTCTCGAAAAGTTATACGGAATGGACTACTCGAACGTGTCATTCGGATATCAGACGAAGAGGATATCATCAGTTTTGTTTGAAGGGCAAAATAGTCATTTTGTAGTTTATCCATTTTGGCAGCCCTTATCCAAGCTGTTGGGTGCCTCAGTAGTTTTGGTCGGCCTTATCCCCAGACCGTGCAGATAAACTCACTTTTCTTTCCTTCGTTCTTTATTATTTTTAATTCTTCTTCTTTCTTCTTCTTATTCCTTCTTCTCTGTTCTTCTTCTTCTGCGAGTGTTTGAGAGTAAAACTAGAGAATTCGATTGAGAGAATCAATCTATGATGAAGATCTTATGCAGTAGAAGTTGCTTCTGATGTTGATAAAGAGTTGAATGTTGTGCTGGTATTTTATGAAGCAGACTTAGGGTTTTGAGATGGATTTTGGATTCGTATGAAAGTGATGGGTTTAATGGAATTGTAGATTGATGTAGAATAAAGGGTTGTTGTGGAATTGAAGTGGTAGTGTTGTATTGAAGAAAAATTGAGATGTTAACGGTTTTGTGAATGAAATTAGGGTTTCTGAAGTTATTGGAAATTAGAGTAGAGTTGATTAAGAAGAAGTTAGAAGATGGGTTTGTCCTTAATTGATGTTTGATTGCAGCTGTAGAATTGTTTGAGGATTGAATCAGGAGTTATGGTTTCTTTATGTTTAAGATGAACTGATTAAAATAAACAAGAAGAAATTAAAGTATGGGTGTTAAAGAATCTGTTGTGAAGAAGAAGGTTATGGGTTTAATTTCGAAGAAGAGCAATTATTTGACTAATTAGAAATTAAGGTTTTGTTAAAGAGGTAGAGAAATCAGATGAGATAAGAGATGGGTTTGGATGATTGAGAGGATTATAGTGGAGTTGCAGGTGAAATCTTAATCTCAGGTGATGAAATTGGTGTTGGTGATTGATTTTTGGTCTAGACAGATAATTCTAAGATTTCAATGAAATGGTTGGTGAAGTGGCAATTCAGAGAGTGCTAAGTATTGGGTAAGCTTCTATATTATCTCAACTTTGGTATTTTGAGTTGAATTGCTAAGATTCTTTGAGTTCATGTGTTTGTGATTGAAACTGAGGTTGAGATGATTAACTAATGAGACTGTGAATGTAATTAGAAGTGGTATTGATGGTAAAGGGATTGTTGACAGCTGAAGATAAGATAGTGGTATTGTTGGAGTTCAAGGGATATGAATGAATAGGGTTGTTGTATGGATTGAGTTTGATTGTGCAGTTGTTCTGGTGTTGAAGTTAGCTGAATGTCAGGTTCTGGGAGATGTTAATGAAATTGAAATGGCAGTGTTGTTAGAATAAGAGTTAAGTGAATGTGTTGAGTTGAGTTGAATCTCTCTTGTAAAAGCTTAGAGATGCAATTGCAGGTAAGCCGAGTTTATGGTTGTGAATTAGTATGAAGCTTACATAACTTGAATGTATGATTGAAGTAACATTATTGAAGTGGATTTGCAGTTGTAGATAATTGTACTGAATTACAATTAGTTGTGGTATTGAATTTTAGTTGTAGTTAATCTGAAACTGGTGGTAATTCAGATTAGTGGGATGTGTTGCTAAAAGCTGCAATTGCAGGTAATCAAAGTTGTTGTTTGTAAATGTAGATTCAAAGTTGTTTTGTATAAACAAGAAGTTTGAGAATGTAAGAAATAGAGTTGAAGTTTGTCTGCAATAGAAGTATGCATGTTAGTCATCCCAGTCAGTGTAGCTGACTTACTTGACTCAGACCATCTGACTGAGTCGGATCAAACCTTAACTCAGTTGACTAGACCTGACCAGACTGTAGCTGGCTTAGTATGACCGAGTTAGACCTTAACCGTGGACCATTGACCTGACCGTAGACTTGACTTGACCCTGACTGACGTTGACCGTTAGTGGACCCTTTGACCGTTAGTCGACTCAGATAGACCAGGCCTTAGATTAATGGGCATGTTTAGTGGACTTGGGCTTAGAGCCAGTTTTCCTATTGTACAAGAATTGGACCCTTATGGTCTGAATTAGTCTTTGGTTCCTTCTACAATGTTGTAGATATTCACAAGACTTAGCTATTAAACTATCTAACCAACCTAATTGAATTAGTAAACCTTAGATGTACTAAAGATAGATAATAAAAAGATGTAAAGTCATAAATGGGATTAGAACCATTAGATAGACTTGTATGATTCTTGTGTGAGCCATTTTGGCTGGATTCTTAGAGTTCTTGTGTGTTTAACAGTTAGTCTTTATTAACAATGATCGATATATTCAAAGGATGAACCAGTGGATTGTGGATCTCGAGGTAGGCGTGGCTTGTCATTAAAAGAGGTGGGAATCGATAACGAGCTCTCTTGGATTCATTATGGTTTTACAAGTCTTTATATTGTGAAATTCATGCATATCTTTAAGTGGTATGAGATGTGTGCCCACACTATATCCAGTATTCTATGGCTAGGGCGATACACCGCAATATTATTATGGCTAGGGCGATACACCGCAATATTATTCTTCCTTTATATCCAGTATTCTATGGCTAGGGCGATACACCGTTATATTATCTATGGCTAGGGAGATACACCTCAATATTATTCTTCCTTTATTGTGCGGGCAACACACATCTCATACATGGATGTTTACTGTTCTTTGTGGGTGTTTACTGTTCTTTTAAATTGCTTTGAAAAAGTTTCTACAATATGTTTTACTGTCTTTCCGTGTATTATCGACTTTCAATAAAACCTGCATTGTCTTCAAATCATATTAATGATTACTTGAAAGTTAGTTGTTATTTCCACTGGGCACCCCTTCTAGGGATGATGTGCTCACCCATTCCCACTTTCAGTCTCAAAGAAAGATTAGAGTTGCGCAGCGGAAGCTTCAAGGAATTGAGTCTGTTAGTTGGTTAACTTCGACTATATTTATTATGTTATATATTCTATTTGTAAACCAAATGACTATTGTATATGTATCATTTGAGAGGAGTCTTGTATATATATATATTTCAGAGCGGGGCTAGTTTTTGGGTTAAGTTTTGTAAAAGATTTCTTAATTGAATGCTTAATTATATGATTTAGATCTTTAGTGCCTCTTTATTTAGTTAATATCTTAGATTAGTCAGCTGCTAGCTTTGGGGGAGCTACACAACTCTTAGTTTTGGGTGAGATCAGCTAAGGGAATCAAGTGCGTAGAGTCCTGCTGGTATTCAGAGGCGTAAAGAACGCGACTGTACCTTAATCGGTGTGAGACTTGGTTAGGGCTTAACTACATTCCAGTCCGAAGTTAACTTGTAGTAGGCTAGTGTCTGTAGCGGCTTAATAAAGTGTGGTGTTCAAATCTGGACTAGGTCCTGGGGTTTTTCTGCATTTGCGGTTTCCTCGTTAACAAAACTTCTGGTGTCTGTGTTATTTCTTTTTCGTATTATATTTGTTTATATTTATATAATTGAAATATCACAGATTGTGCGTAGTTCAATCAATTGGTAAATCCAACCTTTGGTTGTTTATTGAAATTGATTGACACTTGAACATTGGTTGTTGGTACCGTTCAAGTTATTTCTCATATCAATCAGGCTCACATATCTATATCTGTTCGATTGCAGATTGTATTGAGAAATTGAGATATAACTCTTGGATATATTTCCTTGATTGAGTCTGAATGTCTAGTTGATTCTCTTAAAATTATATTGGAGTTAGTCCATACAGATTGCCGAACGAAATATTGGGTGTAGTTGTTAGACCCCCGCTTTTTCAATTGGTATCAGAGTAGGCAAACACGCTAAGACCTTATAAGTCTGTGTTTGAAGTAATCTAGTTATTATGGACGAGTCTATCTCTAATAACATACCAGGTTAGAAATTACCATATGTTTTTCAAAGCTTACACACCTGAGAGAACTGTCACATCTAAGTCAATATCTAAACATTCTCTTGATGTAGAAATTGTTGATTGGGAAACACGCCTAGAAGAACAGTTGGATGAACTTTCTGATGAAGGTGATTCAGATATTGATAGAGATGTTGATAAGGAAGTCTCAGAATATGTTAATCTTTTGAATTCGTTGGAAAAGAAGAAGATGAAAACTTCTCTTGTCACACCTCTTCTTACTCCTCTTTGTCGAGAAAACAAGAAATTGAAAAGGATTTACGGAGGTCTTTATGTTTCGAATCGCTCTTGCGAATCGATCCTCAAAGATTCTGAGGAAAACCTGAGTAGAAAGTCACTTGAATGTGATAATTTTTATCAAAAATACTTCTTGTTGGGATAAAAACTTGCAGAAACTGAAGCAAGGATTAACTCCCAGCAAGCAAGTTTTGATGACATAGAAAGCGCTTATCTTGTTCGAGAAAAACGCCTTGAGGGTGATTTAACTGCTGGTCTTGATAAAATCAATATGTTGGAAGATGACTTGAAAAAGTTCAATACTAGTTCAAGCAAATTAACCACAATGCTAGGAGCAAGTAAAATCATCGAGACACACGAGGATTGGGCTATAAGGGAATAAACGCTCTAAGTATTAGCAAAGAGGTAAAATTTGTCAAGGCTAGTGATTCTTCTCAAAAAAAGTTTTCCACTAATGGCAAAAGTAAAATACCTTCACCGGAAGTTTAGGTTCGAAAGAGCAAAGTATATCAACCTCCAAAAACAACACATACGAATCCTGGTAAGAACATTCCTTATATTTTTCATTATTGTGGAAATAAAGGTCACATGGAAAGGAGAAGTCATTTTCGTATAAGGAATGAGAAACTTCATGATGTTCTTGTTTGGGCATCACAAGAAGTTGTGAAACCAAGATCTTATGTTAAGGATAATCCCCTTAACATTACAGGTTGTAACTATCCAACCTTTAGGCAAAGGAATCAGTGTTGTGATAAACCTAGATTTTCCTATAAACGTCATACGAATCCTTTTCACAATCGTAATGGTTATCAAAAGGATAACTTCGTAAATACGAAGACAAGATCCGATGCTCTCAATTGGAGAAGACTAACTTGTAAAAGAATAGTCAATCCAATTCTCTTCCGAGAATTATAGAAGAGAGTAATAGGAAGAAGGTTCAAGTTGTTCCTAAACACACTCAAAAGTGGATATCAAAGAAAGTCAATGATGCTTTGAGTGTGAAAAAGAATGATCTCTCAGAAAATTCCATGACTATGGAGAAGGCAGTATCCATGATGTTGGAACCTAAAAAATTCTTTGGAAATATGGATTTGGATGTGAAAGGTTCTAAAAGCGATCTCTTTCAAGATAATCCAAAAGTGAAACAGAATAACCCAAAAACTATAGATGGTGAAAAATCCATAGTTGCTGAAAAGTCTGTTTCAGTCACTTGTGGTGAGAAAGATATTGTTCACCTCAACACAACTTGATTTTGTTGTAAGTGCATCCTCACCAAGGAATACCCTGTTATGTATACGGTGAGGGAAACACGAGAATTGGGGCGCACATATTGTGTAAGGTAAGATATTGAATTTTTGGTAAAGTCGTAGGATTCATGATTGGATTCTTCTAAAAGGTTTGTTTATAAATTTGAACAAGATTTATGTTTTTATTAATTGCTTAAAGTTATTTTCATGATCCATGTACCTTGTGTATCGTTCATGTCTACCTAACTTGATACGTGTTTAAGGTTCTTAAATGTTCAGGTTCGAAAATAGTAGTTCGGGATGTTTGGCCTTCATGGTACACATACCAGGTATGCATACCATCATTTAAAATCAAAATCCAGGGACTTCAGTTCGCATACCTATTTGCAAACAGCTCCAGGTCACGAAATCCCATTTGCAAACATGTTTGCAAACTTTTTCTGTCTTCGATATTCGATAAAAAGCTTGTTTTGGACGTAACTTCTTCGTCCGAACTCGGAATGACCTCATTCTTTTTGCATTCTCTTCCGCTTTTAATTATCTTCAAAATGGTGATGCTAATTACTGAATGTGGATGATTTAAGGTTGATATTTGTCCCGTCTCTTGTTTTTGAGTGTTTTGCTCCGTTTCATCGCACTTGTTCCACTTCTCTTGGACTTGGGAACTTGGATTGTTGGAGTACTTATATTCTAAGCTCAACTGTAGCTTTTGTAATAATGTTGTTGGTGAATCACAAAGAAGAAAGTTCAAGAACGGGCAGTAGTACGCATTACTCTGGGATTCTTAAATGTTCACAATTCTCTTATGTGAACTACGTTGCATGGTTGTTAATGACTTTGTATTTTCTATTTGTTAAGAAAATATTTTTATACGCCTTTGGTAGCAATTCTTGGTGTAAGTCCATGCGAAAAAGATTGATTCTACCTTCTAAGGGCGAATCATCTTGTATGTTCTTTACGAGTTTGTTTGTCTCTTTGTTTTGTTGTTTAGGAAACTTCTTATGAGAATTTATTCTTGTATTTTAGTAAGGATAACTATGGTTTGGAATAGAAAATATTGTGATTACACATAGCTATTGCCAACGATTTTCATCTTGCAACGTTTTAGATTTATTTATTTAAATTCTAAGTTATTTGGAAGATGATTTTGCAGTATTAATCTTTATGGTTTTATATATTGATTTTTTTATAGGATATGTGTGTTTACGTCCGTGAACTATGATTATCTCATTTGTCAAAAGTTAAGTATATTATGTCTTTATGCAAATATTGATAAAATATATAATGAACTTTTGAATATTCCGCAGTATTGATCTTTCCTTGATCCACTTCTATGTGAAAGTACTGTATGGCTCTGTAAGCTTTCTTATGTTGAGCATTTCCTATTAAATTAATCATTAAGGTTATCTTATGGTTAATTTATTTTAGTTTACTGGATACAAATTCATGTTTCCTGTGATTTGTTAATGTCCGAAGTCCTTCTTTTCTTGTAAAAGTAAGGTCGCTCTTGTTGTTCTTTCGGGAATGACATTTTATGGGGGAAAGTTCTTAATTGAACTTGTGCTTAATTTCCAAATCTTTGTGGGGAGTGCGGCTGTGGAATATTTTAGGAGTTATCTTGTATCTTTATAAACTCCTTGATGAATACACTAAGTTTCGACTATGTGAAATCATCGAAACAAAGTTGATATGTTCTCTTTTAGTCATGAATAATCTCTTTGAGAATTTCATTATGATCCCGCTAGTTTTCGTACCTTTGCCAATTTATATTGACAAAAGGGGGAGAATTATTTTGTAGTTCACACTACATACATATGGTTTACGGATCATTATGTAAGGGGGGGTGGTTTTCATTGTGAGATGAAGTATTGACTAGGGGGGGTGATACATATCACCGTTATTGTCAAAGTTGTGATACAATTGAACTTTGATGCTGTGTAATAATATTATGACACTGTATAAGAATAAATGAGAACATCTTTTTTCTTATTGTTATGGCTACGGATTTTCAACAACAATGATGATGAGTTGAACACGTTTAGAATCACTGGAGTACTTGGAGTGACGAAGAATTCAAGAAATGTTGAAGAACCAAGGAAATCAAGCATTTGGATGAGAAACTACAAAGTTTATTTATTTTGTAATCCATATGTATTGATAGTTTTGTCACTAAAATTGACAAAGGGGGAGATTGTTAGAGCACTGCTCGGTCGAACCCGCAAACGTTGTTATCTCAAGCTTGTTTGTCAAGTTTAGGTGATCAAAACTATAAGTCTTGATTTCTAGTCTACTTATAACTATGTCTCGGATTAGGATATAATGTGTAGTTGAGCTTTAGACTTCGCGGCGTTCATCGATTAAAGACGATCTACTGAGGAGATCTTGGAGGAACTTCATCAACAAAAGGTATGTGGAGACTTAAACTCATCTATCACTCAGAATTTTATTCTATTTTATCTCCTATTGAGACTAAGTCATATAGCTATATAGACTTTTACATTATACACATTTGATATTTCGAGCTGAGTTTAACTCGCGTGTATATTTCTCGAAATATGTGTTGGAAAGATTTTTGCTTTAACTACGTTCATCATTATTCTTGACGAGTTTAGTTGGAAACAATTTATTTGTTGGAAACTAAATCATGAGTCAAAACATGATCATGTGAAAATCGCCTTGTAACATCTTACAAGATTTGTGTGAGACAGTCATTTGATGTAGACTCGAAATGTTTCGTATTGATCATTCGATCACTTGAAAATTACTTATAAGCTAATAGTTTGTGTGAGACAGCTATTGTTTCCTTCTAAGGATGTTTCAATGATTGAAATGGGAGTTTAGAACAATTAAACCATTTTCTTGATATAGCAAAGTATGCATACCAGTATGCAAATTGTTGTAATATGATTCAGGTTAGGGAACCAAGTATGCATACCCGTGTGCGAACGGTTTTAACTGTTAAAGTTCGGGAACCAAGTTTGCGTACCCATATGCAAACTGTTACACTTGAGTTCGGTCCGGAACGACAGTATGCGAATCCGTTTTCGAACACTCGGACATGACCAAAGTCCGGAACTCTAGTTTGCGTACTCGTTTGCAAACTGAGATGGTTTAAGCTCTAAAATCGAAGTATAATTTCATACTCATGAACAAATAAATTTATAAATTAAGGGATGCAATCTTTGCAAACCGTGGCTAAAATGTTCATGAACCGATTCTTTTGAATAAATCCGATTTTGCTTCAATTGTGTGTTAGATTCATTTGATTATCATTTGATCTAGAAGTGTTAAATGAATGTGGTTAATACAAAAGTGTTCATATGGCTAACTTCGGTTAACTGTTATTAAGCCAACTCAATATACACATTTAGGTACGGTTACCCATATCTAAATAAAGGTATATTTTATTTGTGTGTAAGAAGCTAAGACCATCTAACGGTAGCGAGATATTATTGTGGTTTAAAGCAAACTTAGCTTGAAACTTAAATCAGGATTTCATCTAACGGTGAATATTGATTGCTTTGTTTCAAAGCTATCGAACCCTGATTTGAAGACTATATAAGGGAGAACTCTAACAACTGGAAAACCTAATCCCCACACCTCCTGTGTTACATTAGTTGCGACTAGAGTCGATTCTCCTTTAACCTAGGTTTTTCCTAAAACCATTATAGGTTAACGACTTAAAGACTTCATTGGGATTCTGAAGCCAGACCCAACTATTTTCTCTGTAGTTGCGTGTTCTGATCTTACTTGTTCTATCGTGTTAAGTACTATCTTATCTAAGATTTGCTCGAGATTTATCTTCGATGGGTAAGATAAGTAATCACAAAACTCTTTGTCTCATTCTTTGTGATTCCAAAATATCTTGTTCTATTACCATATAGTTAAGTTATTATGAGGTGATTGATATTTCTAGGCTGTTCTTCGGGAATATAAGACAGGATTATCAATTGGTTCCTTTTCACCTTGATTTATCAAAAGACAGAACAAAACTTCGTAGGTGTTTCTGTGGGAGATAGATTTATCTATCAGAATAGACTTTTCTGTGGGAGACAGATTTGTTTATAAAGTCTTCGACTTTGGGTCGTAGCAACTCTTAGTTGTGGGTGAGATCAGCTAAGGGAATCAAGTGCGTAGAGTCCTGATGGGATTCAGAGGCGTAAGGAATGTGACTGTACCTTAATCGGTATGAGACTTGGTTAGGGCTCAACTACATTCCAGTCTGAAGTTAACTTGTAGTAGGCTAGTGTCTGTAGCGGCTTAATACAATGTGGTGTTCAAATCTGGACTAGGTCCCGAGGTTTTTCAGCATTTTCGGTTTCCTCGTTAACAAAACTTATGGTGTCTGTGTTATTTCTTTTCCGCATTATATTTGTTTATATAATTCAAATATCACAGGTTTTGCGTATTTCAATCAATTGGTAAATCTAACCTTTGGTTGTTGATTGAATTAGCTAGTTGGTTGCTTGAAGGAGACCGTAATATTAAGTTTTTTTCATTCTTCTACTCTAGTTAGGAGAAGTAGGAACATGATAGTTAGGTTAAAAGATAATAATGGCAGCTGGTTAGGATGGTCTACGGATAATAAAAAACATGCTATTGACCACTTTTGTAATCTGTTTTCTGCTAGTGATGTTGAAATTAATAATGAAGCAAATGAATTTTTATTTTCTGTTGTGATTTCTGATAATGATAATGATAATGCTAATTAAACTTACTTGTCCTGTTGAGCTGAATGAAATTAGGAGTGTTATTAAGCAATTAGGTTCCATGTCCTGACGACTTGCAAGGGTATTTTTTTCAAATAAATACTGGGATCAAGTAGGTGATAGTGTTGTCAATTTATTGAGTTATTTGGATGTTCGGCTAAGTAAGACTTTTACAGTACCGATCCCAAAAAAGACTTGTCCTCGGACTATAAAAGACTATAGACCTATAATTTTGTGTACCTTTACTATGATGGTGATCACAAAAATTATAGCAAATAGGTTAACGCAATTTCTTGAGAAGATTATTTCACAAAACCAACATGATTTTGTGTCAGGAAGATTCATTTTTGATTCTTCTATTCTCTATAATGAAATAATTCATTCTTTCAAGCACAAAAAAGGGAGCAAAGAGTGGATGGCTCAAAAACTTGATTTTGATAACGATGGCGATAGAGTTAGTTGGTCCTCTTTACTCAAAATCTTGCATAATTTAGGTTTTGCTAGTGATTTTATTCATTGGATCAAACTGTGTATCAACTCTGAATATTTTCAGGTCTTATTGATCAATGGAATTCCAAGTACAATTTTAATCCCTCTAATGGATTTAAAAAGGGGGACCCCTTGTTCCCATTCTTATTTATTATATGCTTGGAGGTCTTGTCCAGGTTGATAAGCAAAGGTCTTAAAAATAAGGATATTTCTGGGATATCCATTACCAGAGATTCCCCAATGGTGTCGCATTCACTTTATGCCGGTGATTGTATCATCTTGCTTAAAGCTACATATAAAAATGTTTGTAATTTAAGAATGATATTTGATAAGTTTTGTAGATGGTCTGGACATATGATCAGTGATGCTAAGTCAACGCTCTTAACCTCTGTAAATCTTTGGATGAGCTTTATAAAAGGAATGACAACTGCTTTAAAGGTTCAACTTGCTAAAGACCCGGGTAAGTATCTCAGAATCCCGTTGCGTGGGTAAGAATTGGTGCTAAAACCTATAATGACTTAACAGAGAATATAATTAACAGATTGCAAGGTTGAAAGTGGAAGTGTTTAATTATAGATGGTAGAACCAGTCTTCTTAGGTATGTGCTAGACCCATGTCAAACCATGTAATGATTGTTCGTAAGCTCCCTTAGGGATTAATCTCTAGAATGAATAAAAGAGAAACTTTCTTTAGGGGGTGATAAAGATAGGAAAAACATGCATAAGATAGATTTGAGTAAGGTCTGTAGGCCTGTGGAATATGGTGACCTCGGAGTAAGGGACATTACAAGTAGTAGCTTGTCTCTTCTCACTAAAATGGCTTGTAGGATCCATGCCAATCCTGAGTCTAAGGTTAGTAAGTTGTTAAAAGGAAAATATCACTTATACATGGATTTTTTGACTTGCGGGAAAAATAATACCAGCTTCGTGAGCTGGAGAAGTATTCTGAAAGGTATGGAATCTAGGGATGTTATCAAAGAATATATCAGGTGGAATATTGGTGATGGGGAGGGTGTCGATTAATGGAATGATCCTTAGGTATTAAATTTGCCTTTGTTTGTCATTGCTAAAAAAAATTAACCAAAATGTACCAACTATGCTTGTAAAAGACATGATAGACTTTAATACTAAAACTAGGAATTTGAATTCTATTGATAATTTCATTTCAGAGAAGGTGGCTGATACAATAAGAGATAAACCAATTGGTAGTGGCAGAGACCACATTGTTTGGTCTCATAACAAGAATTAAGATGTCACGGTAAAATAGACCTATAACTTCATTATCTCTAAAATGATGGGTAATAACTTACCTAATTCGGATTGGAGATTTCTGTGGAGACTTGATTGTCCACATAAGATTAAATTATTTTTGTGGCTTTTATGTCATAACCTGCTCAACTTAAATAATCCACTTTACAGAAAGCATATAGGTTCTCATCCAGGGAGTAGTTTATGTGATAGGGATTTTGAAACTTCTTACCATTTATTTTTTGATTATGCAGCAGTTAGTACACTAGTTTTTGAATTAGAGCTTTCTTCAACAACAAAATGTGCAATTGAAGGTGTTGTAGTTACCTTTTCAGCATGGATCCACGTCCGTTCGAGGACCATATCATATCCTGGATCTTCCCTGACTATGTGAAACTTGGTTTACGTCCAGGTTGAACCAATTTTTTTCATTTTGAGAATTATGTATCCATACGCATCCCTGGGTATTCCCTCGTGATCTCTGACTGAGATAGGAGCATGAGTGGCCTCTTATCGAGTGATGCCTTCTTCTCTGAGAGTTTTCAAAGGAATAATATTGATATCCGTGCCAACATCCCCCAACGCTCTCTTGAATTTATTTCCTTTGAGATTGACCGTGGTAAGAAGTCCTCAGTCATACATCTCTTTGTCAGTGACCGGAGGCTCATGGAGCGTTTCTGGAATAGACAGACGTTTCCCGGCCACTATATGATTCAAAGCTGCGAACATGTGTTTCCTTTGAGCCTTTGACAAATAAGCAATTCACAGATGTGCTCGATCAACGATTGAACTGCTTCTTTGACTGGTTGTTCAGAGAGTGTAAAGGTCCTGATTGGGAGAGGATTCTTGTGCACTCCTTCAGTCCCCAGTTCTCCTGAATCAGCCTTATATTTGAATATGCGTTTTTAAATTCTGCAGTCACTTGTTGGATGATTGACAAACCTATGAAAGCGGCAGTAGCGCGGATTTCCCCATTTCCTCTTCTGTTGGCTCTCTCCTAACAGGAGGTAGTTTGATCGCACCATCTTGGATCCATACTTCCAATAGCTCGATCACCTCTTCAATGAGGAAAGGAAAGTATGGTTCTACCTGGTCATTCTGCTGACGCTGAGTCGGTGCTTGTGCGATTCGAGTTTGGTTGTCCTTCCTTAATGCTTTTGTAGGATGGGATGCTGGAGGAACGTTTTTATGCTGCTGCGCTGCGGCTTTCTTCTTGCTTCCTTTAGCAACATTCACGGAAGGTTGGAAATTATACTGCTTGTTGATCAGGCTCCTGGCACTGCCTCGAGTTTCTCGGGGTTCCTCGACTTTTGTGGCTCTTGTTCTTTCTAATAAGGATGGAGAAGTAGTTGTTCATTTCTTGGCTACTTCATGAAATTCTGAGAAAGTCTTGAACCGGAGATTTTCCAGCAAGGATCTGTAGACCGGGATCATTCCGTTGATGCACAAGTCCACCAATTGTTATTCAGTGACATTCGGGTCATGACAATCCAGAGCTTGGACTCTGAACCTTTTCACATAGTCGTTCGGAGGTTCATTGTTCTTATGAGACATTCTTTCTAAATCAGAGAGAGTAATCTGCTCTGAGACGAAGAAGTATTTCCGGTAAAATGCATTAACCATTTCTCCCCAACTAGTGATGCTCCCTGGTGCGATGTTGTTATACCATGTATATGCTCGACCCGTCGGAGACTTTGAGAACTCCTTCAAACGGACGACATGGTTATGTTCATGTTCTCCTAAGAATCAATATTCCTCGTCTGAGCAAATATTGCTCATTTGATGAATTATTGGTAGCATGACCAAATAAAATAATAATTAAAATATTGGTAGCTTGACCGAATATTACATAATTAATCAAGATGTTGATTGGTGGATCAACATAGAATCATTAGTGTTTGAACTTGCTCAGAATTATGATTTGCAGAGCATTCAGTTCGAAACCCTAATTTTGATCGATTGCTGATCAATTGATAATTTACTAAAAATAAGTCACTGAGTGAAGCAGGGACCGTCTACATGGGATGATGGGCGACCATGTAGCGCCCAGGTGCTCGAGTGAGCATACACCAAAGTTCTTTGTTGACCAGTTGGTGAAAGGATGATCAAATGATGGTTTAATCATTTATTAAAATAGTGCTCGTCTGAGCGTTAGGTAATAAAACCTAATTATGGAGAGATGAGTGACCAACCAAGGGGTCATGGGACTGGCCCTTGGTGGTCGATTGAGAAAATTCCAAGTTGGTTAGAAAGAGTTTAGACCCAATATGAACTGTTGAGAGCTAATTAGGTCAAAATTATGAAAGAGTGTGGGACCGGATCCTTGCAAGCCTAAAGGTCCTACCTTGGTCGGTCAAGATGGCATTCGCGTGTCACCATACTGCCCGTGTCTCAGTCCTGAGAGTTTTGGTATTTTCTGGTGCGCGCTTGAGCAATATTTTGGATTTTCAGAAGGGTTTGATCTTGAATGAAACTCTCAATTTTGCTCGAATGAGCAAGTAGAACTTTGCTCGTGCGAAAAGTATTTTGAGAATATTAAAATAATAATATTTTAATTTTTGACGTGAGAAGCCTAATCGGTCATGTGATCATTTGACTTTTTGGTTTTTTCATGGTTTGAGCAATATTTGAGAAAATATTGAAACACTAGGGTTTTTGCTCAAACGATGGAGTTTCATGAGATAAAGGAAATAATAATATGATAAAATAAGGAATTGTAAGGTGTGGGACCGGTCACGGCTAGGGCATGGCCGTCCGGCTAGGTGTCCCGGTCCCGTGACACCTTTCCCTATTTTTTACTATTTTTCATCGTTTGAAGGAAAATATGGAGAAACTAAGAGTTTTGCTCAAACGAGGGAGTTTGCTCAAATGAAGGAGTCTTCATGAGATGAGGAAAAATAACAAAATAATATAAAATAATGAAAATAGTTGCGGGACTGGCGGCATGACCGGCCGGCCGGTGGGGCCGGTCCCCTTAGGTGCCTCTTTATTATTTTATTGATATTATTTTCCTCCCTATTTTGCACAGGTTTCCTCGTTTGTCCATATTTTCGAATACTCGTTCGTGTATCCGGGTGCTCGTTTGTGTATTATTGCTAAATACACTCGCACCATTTTCTCGGGGCTTACTCAGTGGTGGCACAGATGCCCGATCAGTGAATATTTATTATGAATTCATGAAATTCAGCTGAGAATAATTCATGAAACAGAGTAATAAAAATTATCTGAGTATTTATTACTAATTCATGAAATTCAACTTAGAATAATTCATGAAACAGAATAATAGAATGAGTTGAGTATCTATTACTAATCCATGGAATCCAACTGAGGATCATCCATGAAACAGAGTAATGAGATAGAATATATTATTTTCTAGGAATTCAGTTGATGAATGACACGCTAGAATTAACCTATTTGCAGAATTGAGATATGAGATAATTGAAGCATCATACTCGTTCTGAGGGGGTGTATAGACAGGGAACAACGAGCAGCGTGACTGTTTGAGCACTGCTCGGTCGAACTCGCAAGCGTTGGTATCTCAAGCTTGTTATCAAGTTTAGCATAAAAGCATATGTGTTTCGAGGTTTAAACTTTTGCATCGCATAGTTAAAAACGATTTTCAACCTTTCTCTGGTAAAGGTTGCGCTTTGTTGTTGTTCTTTTGTTTTAGTGGGAGGATGACAACTTTAATGGGGGAGAGTTCTAAGTGAACTTGAGCTTAATGACATATCTTAAGGGGAGAAGAGGATGCGGAATTTGAGGTAACAATCTTGTTAGTTAATTGTTTTCCTGTTTAAGAAAAGCATGATTTTATTGCATAGATTTATTGCTTTTTCTTAACAAATTTTTTGGTACAATTGATGTTGATTCCATTATTTGTGTATGGATGTTTGATTGTGATTCAATTGTTTCCGGTTAATAAAAACTATTGTTATCTTTCGTTATTGTTTGATATCAATTGTTTAGGCTTAAGAAATTTCGGTGCAATTGCGGTACTATAATGTCTATGTTTGTTTCAATTGCTTCCGGTTAAGATAAATGATTATGCAAGTTGATTTATTTGGTTTGTATGGATTGTTTATGGCTTAACAAAAGGTTTCGGAATCATTTGTTTAGTCCAAGTGATTTCCGGATAAGAGAAACTAAGTTTTTCGGATCTTAGTTAGACTTATCAAAAGTGGAGGTTTCGGTTATTAAGGTCTAACCGAATGCCTTAACAAGAATTACTAGTTAACTAACCTAGTATTTGTCTTGTTTAAAAGTGAAAGGTCTAAGTTATTGATGAGAATAATTAGAGCCTGATGATGAAAATAAAGTTAATTTTGATCTTTATTTTGGTCTTATCGAACAAGCGATTGTATTTGTACAATCGGTTTAGCAAAAGAACTAAGATGATTAGTCGATTTTTGAAGTGCTAAACTATTAGGGAAAATTGCTTCGGGAAATTGTTTCCTAGATAACATGTTAAAACCAAATTACTTGTAATTTCGGTTTTGATATTGGTTATCTAAAATGGTATGCAAAACCCTCATGCTCAACTCTTATAGATTTGCGAATTCTCTTTGTGAGATTTGTAAGATCATTTCGGTTTGTCCTTTATTTTTTTTCGTTTCTTTGTCATTTTGTGACAAAAAGGGGGAGAAATATATGGAGTAAACAAGTGATATTGACTTGTTGTGAGTTGGTATCACTAAGGGAAATGACATTTGTGCTAAAACGTTTATTCTAACGAAAAGAGTGAAAGCATAGACTAAGGGGGAGTCACATATCATATGATACATAGTTATGAGGAACTACATGAAAATAACAAAGACGTGCGGATTGAAAATCTACCTATCTTACCTTAAGGGAGAGTATTAGCTTTGTTATTATAATGTCAGCAGCGGCATTTAAGGATTGAATTTAATGCAGGTTTTGTGTTGTTGAACTTGGAATCAAGCATATGTGTATAATGAATTTTTGTAATTTGTTTATCCATATGATGTAAGAGTTTTGTCACTAAAATTGACAAAGGGGGAGATTGTTAGAGCATAGCTCGGTTGAACCCACCAAGCGTTGGTATGTCAAGTTTGGTTGTCATATTTTAGTGAATCAAAAATCATTTAAAGAGTCGCTTGATTATATACTAGAGTCAACTTCGTATAGGTTAGCTTGAAAGTGTTAGGATATGAGACTTACAAGTATTACATGAAGACTTGACGAATGTGTAGAAGTATGGAGCTACAACGACAACATCATCCTTCCTCTTGAGGTTAGTAATATTTGACTTGAACTAATTTATTCCCTAACGTATCTTTCAAGTCGTGCATATTGAAAACATAACTGCGAAGCTGTGTATGATACTCTAGTTAGACATAGTATTAAGGAATACAATACGAGGTTTATTGCTTAACCATTAAACTTTGTATATAAGACATCGACATGATCATATGAATGCTATTGTGATTATGTATGGGTATGAGTGAAAATTTCATCCTAGGAAACAATGTTTTACATTCGTTTAAAGGAAGTAAGTTCATAAACTCGTTTTGTGAATCGAAAGGGAAATCGTTAGGCTTATTGGTATTGTTATTCATTGCAAATCTATTTTGAATTACCAATATGTGTGTTTAGTATAACCGCTCATAAACTTGTTTATGTATCTTGGTAAAATATTCACAAGTCCTGACTTATGTATTGGTATGACTTTTATTAGTGAAACCGATCTTAAGTAATCACTCAAGATGGTATGATCGATGCCTTATAAATAGCAAATTTTATCTAGCTATTGGGGAACCGATCCTAGTAAGAGGTGCAGCAAATTTACAAGAGGGGAATTGATATATCCTTGTAAGAGGTGCAACACATTTTTAGTAGATGGGGGAAACGATCCTAGGAACATGTGCAACAAGTTCTTAGAAGATGGGGGAACCGATCCTATGGATATGTGTACCAAATACAGGTAGTTACCATAAGTATGTGGGGAACCGATCCTAGTACCTAGTCAACCGAGTTTTGGTAACTAGCGTGACTATGCACAGTACTCACATGGAGGTAGAACCGAACTTGTTTTGGTAGAACCGTGGAACCCATGATTGGTGATTTTATAGGATAATCAATCACATAGTTCTTGGAAGTCAGCTGAACCAATTCTAAATTCGTTTGGAAGTGTGGCCAATCGGTTCCAAGATTGTAAGTATGAAAAGGGACTTTCAAAGTAAAGATGTCGACATACTTTGAACATGTGCAGTAACTCTTATCATTAATCGTTCAAAGATATTCCTTAATAGCTAAAGGAGAATCCCAGGATCGAAATAAATTGAGAATCTTTTAATTAAGGTTTCTTAGTTTTTATATGCTATTTAATTTCCAGCAATTAAATGCATATCTTTAGAAAATAATAATTAGTAATGTGCATTTACTGATTATAGATATTTCTATTGGGATTTCGGTCAATATTTGGAAAGTGCATTTCCAGGAATTATGAAAACCGCATTTGTGTTTATTGCATACATTTTAGAATATTCGGTCTTGGAAATTCCTTGGTGTCCAAACTTCCTTGTCTATAAATATTGAAGTTTGCATTTCTAGCAAACTAATCCTCAGATCCAGAAAAACTACCTCAGTTGTGTTGTTACTGGTGGAGCCTCCTATCGGAGAGGAAAGTACCCTAATTGGGAGAAATCTCTTACGGCCGCTTGGTTTAAAGACTTCTTTGGGATTGAGAAGCTCTATTAGTACCGTTGGTGGGAAACTAGATAATTGCAGTTTATTTTAGTTTTCGATTGATTTGATTGACTAACGGTTTTTGAACTTTGATTGCACCTAGTTTGTTTATGCTTGAGAATCTTCTCTTCTGATATAAGATTAAATCAAACTAGATCGAAGTTTCAACGGGGATAGTTAGACTGTTTGTAGATCTAAAGACGTCTTGGGATAATCCAATGTTAACAGACTCCATTCTGTATGTGATTGATCACAACAGATTCAAGTTGATTGTGTGCAGGTGATGATTTAAGATCAAAGAAGATTTGAATACAAGAAGACTTTTTGGGTTCATAATCTTTGGTGTGCACAATACTTGTTTCGGCTGGAAAGGGATCCAACTATAATCTGTTTATCTTTGTGATAGATTGGATTGATTAGTTGAGTAGATCGGCATCAATACACTTCTTTGTGATTAATAGTATTGATTGCATAGTCTAACAATTACTTTGGTAGTTGTTGAGAGATTGATCTAAGGACCCGACAAAGGAGTTTATTGGTTAAATGGAAGAGCCTTTGTCAGACTCATATCACGTTGTTTTAAAAGAGTTGTTACCAAACAGATTTGTTGTTCCTTTACTGTTTGGAATACGAACCAAAGGAATCGTTCCAAGTGCTTGACTTACTGCAAGTTGGAGGCGCAGGGATACTGTGACAGACAGGAAAATTACGCCTGGCGCGCCTGGGCGCACATGCCATAACTTCCCCGATGCGCCAATTCCCTACCTTACCACGCTTACCAACTTCGTATAGCTTGATAGGAAGTATGAGCATCCGCTGGCTGGCATGCAACTTGCCTCATCAAGTCTGGCCACAATCATCTCTTGCATCGTGTTACCGAGCTTAGATGATATGAGGGGCCAAAGTGCTGGACCGGCAATGCTGCAACTCATTGCAGCTTCCTACATACCCTTCCCTACTCTAAAGGGATAAAGCACAGACCGTAGTTCATCCTCGAAGGGACAAGCAACTTAAGCCAACTCGTTTGCAAGGCCGTGGCCAAGCAATAATGGTAATGGCCTAGTCCGTATAGGCCGTTCCGTCAGGATGCACAATGATTATGCATCATCGGGTCCGCAACATGGCATAGTGATGCCTAAGCCCCAAATGCCCTCTTCGCAAGGCTACGCAGCTATAAATGAGGCTTACGCATCATTTATACTCTTTCGGCTAAGTTAGAAAGCTTACTTGGTGCATGGTCCACATATGCACCTTCAACCAACTACCCCTCCATATATATGTTTATTTAACATTTTTACAACTTTGATTAGGGGAGCAAAAATCATTCATCAACTCCCACTTTTACTATTCATATGCAATGATCGCGCACAATGATCGCTCGACACTCACTTCTGCCGTATTGCACAATGATTGTGCAATGTTCACTTACCAGCCCTCTCTAGCCTAATGCATCATTTGATGCGATATTTGTCCCTTAGCCAAATGCAAAACATAATGCACCATTTTGGCGTGATATTGGCCTTAAGCCAGTCCACCTTTACCAAGCAACGGAAGCTTTGGATGAAGCTTCATCTCGGGCCATGGCGCATCTTTCAGCATGCAACATGCTTAAAACACGGGGTGTTACAGATACTGAGGAAACTAGGTGAACTATAGGTTTAGTTGCTTGGTATCAACTATACGAAGTTGGTTTGATTTTGTATAACGGATTAAATCTGAGAGTATTCAATTCTGGACTAGGTCTCGGGGGTTTTCTGCATTTGCGGTTTCCTCTTTAACAAAATCTTGCTGTGTAATTTACTTTTATTTTCCGCAATTATAATTGTGTTTATTATAATTTAAAGTAAATCGCACAAACGTTAATTCTTATTTTACTTAATAGACAATCCCTAAAGTTTGGTTAAGTCCGAACCTATTATCAAGTAAACATACTTCGTTGTTGTATTGTCTCAATTTCGTATCCATAGACGATCACACGAAGTGTGAACCGATTAGTTGTATTGTCTCGACTCAGTTCATAGACAATCACTTTCGGAAAAGGACTTATAGGTGGAAAAGTTTTAGATTGAGGTATATTTGGGTACCCTCGTCTTTTCACAAATGGATTTAAGCATAGTATGTGTACTTGTATATATGTAATCCATGTCCGGGAACCATGGTATGCATACCCGTATGCGTACTGGTTAGTTTGAGAAAGTACGGGAACCTGGTATGCAAACCGGTACGCGTACTGGCGTAAGGTTCAGGTCCGGGAATTTCTGCTGAGTTTGGATGGTATGCGTACCAGTTCGCGTACTGGCAAAACCCAAACTTGGTCCGGCTACTTAGGTACGCATACCTAAGTAGATGATGTTCTAAAATCGGTTTGTTCATGAACTAATATATTTATATAATAGGGAATGCAATCTTTTGCAAACCGTGGCTATAATGTTCATGACTTGATTCGAGTGAATCAAAATCGATTTTTCTTCAATTGTGTCTTATATACTTCTATGAGAATATAAACAATTGAACAACTCTAGAACTAGTTTCATTTGAGTCATTTGAACTAGTTATGGTCAAGATGAATGAGGTTGATATGAAAGTGTTCATATGGTAAACTTCGGTTAACTATTGTTGAGCCAACAAGGTGTACACGTTTAGGTACGGCTACTCATATCTAAATGAAGGTACATTTCATTTGTGTGTAACAAGCTAAGTTCGATCTAACGGTTGAAAGATATTATCTTGAGTCTAATCAGGTTTTCATCTAATGGTGAATATTGAATGCTTTGTTACCAAGGTAACATTGATTGCAAACCCTGATTTGAAGACTATATAAAGGAGAACTCTAGAACCTAGGAAACCTAATCCCCACGCCTCTTGTGTGATACTAGTTACGACTAGAGTCGATTCTCCTTTAACCTTAGGATTTTCACGAAACCCTGTAGGTTAACGACTTAAAGACTTCATTGGGATTGTGAAGCCAGACCAAACTATTATCTCTGTAGTTGCTTGATCTGATCTTGCTGTTTCTATCGTGGTTGAGTACTATCTTCTCTAAAATTGGCTCGAGATTTAATCTCCGATAGGCAAGATAAAAAGTAGTCACAAACATCTTCGTTTCATCGTTTGTGATTCCATAATATCTTATTTCGTTACTATACGATTAAGATTATTGTGAGGTGATAGATATTTATAGGTTGTTCTTCGGGAATATAAGTCTGGTATATCAATTGGTTCCTATTCACCTTGATTTATCAAAAGACGGAACAAAACTCATAGGTTTATCTTTGGGAGATATATTTATCTATACAATAGACTTATCTGTGTGAGACAGATTTATTTATCAAGTTTTCGACTTTGGGTCGTAGCAACTCTAAGTTGTGGGTGGGATCAGCTAAGGGAATCAAGTGCGTAGAGTCCTGCTAGGATTCAGAGATGTAAGGAGCGCAACTGTACCTTGATTAGTGTGAGATTGGTTAGGGATCAACTACATTCCATTCCGAAGTTAACTTGGAGTAGGCTAGTGTCTGTAGCGGCTTAATACAGTGTGGTGTTCAAATCTTGACTAGGTCACAGGGTTTTTCTTCTTTTGCGGTTTCCTCGTTAACAAAATTTCTGGTGTCTGTGTTATTTCTTTTCCGCATTATATTTTGTTATATAATAGAAATATCATAGGTTGTGCGTAGTTCAATCAATTAGAGAATCCAACCTTTGGTTGTTTATTATATTGATTGACACTTGAACATTGGTCTTTGGTACCATTCAAGTTGTTTCACATAATAATCAGGCTCACGGATTCTATCTGTTTGATTTGTTGATTACATTGTGGAACAGAGATACAACTCTTGGATATATTTCCATTGATTGAGTCTGACTGTCTAGTTGATTCTCTTGGAATTATATTGGAGTTTGTCCATACAGATTGCTAAGCGAAATATTGGGTGTGGTTGTTAGACCCCCGCTTTTTCAGTGACGTCCTGAAGGCGTTAGGCTCTATACTAGCATGCCCGGGCCTGGGCCCAAAAGAGGAAATCCTTGTTTGATTAGGTTTTTGGAAATAAAATTGATATAAAAGGGAAGAAGCCCTAAAAAAAAATTGTAAAACTGACCGACCACCTCCTCTTCATCTTCCCAAACTCCTTCACGCCCAAGCAGCAAAAAGTGAAATCTCCGCCGGAGCTGACCGCCACCGATCACCGTCCGGTGAACTTCCGTCCGACTAAAGGTAAGTGTGTTTCTTTTTTTTTTTTCTTTTTTTTTTAATTTTCCATCAGTAGTTCATAAAACAAAACTCATATGTGTATATGCATGCCTAGGATTTTTATGAAAATTTGTTTTAGGAAACGGATGATAATTGCTAATACGAAAGAGATGTATATATTTTTTGTTTGAATAGACATGATCTAATTGCAGTGAAGAAATTTTTTGTCTATGAGCTTTCATGAAAACAAAATTTTATTTGGACTTTTACAACAAAAAAAACTCTTGTTTGATAGACGAATGCTCGTTCGAGCGAGAATTTTTTTTTTACGTGAACTATTCACGGTATTATTATTATTTTAAGGTTTGCATGAGTTATTAACTCACGTAAAAAGAAGAATTTTTTTTAAAAAAAATTCTTGAATTATTCATGATATTTTAAAAAAATTGTAAAATCAAATTTTGATTTTAAACAATTGTCAAAAGCAAACAATAATATTTTCATGAATCTCGTGATTTAATAATGTATGAATGAAAATCAACGAATGTTCACTCATTGTAAGTTGCTCACACGGTGAAAATTATGTGAATTGCTCACATCTTGCATATATGTAATCCAAGTCCGGGAACCATGGTATGCATACCCGTATGCGTACTGCTTGGTTTGGTGAAAGTCCGGGAACCATGTACGCATACCGGTACGCGTACTGGCGTGAGGTTCAGGTCCGGGAATTTATGCTAAGTTTGGAAGGTATGCGTACAAGTTCGCATACTGGCGAACCCAAACTTAGTCCTGCCATTTAGGTATGCGTACCCGTTTGCATACCTGAGTGGATAATGTTCTAAAATCTGTTTGTTCATGAACTAATACATTTATATAATAAGGAATGCAATATTTTGCAAACCATGGCTATAATGTTCATGACTTGATTCGAGTGAATCAAAATCGATTTTGCTTCAATTGTGTCTTGCATACTTCTATGAGAATATAAACAATTGAACAACTCTAGAACTAGTTTCATTTAAGTCATTTGAACTAGTTATGGTTAAGATGAATAAGGTTGATATGAAAGTGTTCATATGGCTAACCTCAGTTAACTATTGTTGAGCCAACAAAGGTGCACATGTTTAGGTATGGTCACTCATATCTAAATGAAGTCATTTTTCATTTGTGTGTAACAAGCTAAGTTCGATCTAACGGTTGAAAGATATTATCTTGAGTCTAATCAGGTTTTCATCTAACGATGAATTTTGAATGCTTTGTTACCAAGGTAACATTGATTGCAAACCCTGATTTGAAGACTATATAAAGGAGAACTCTAGCAACTGGGAAACCTAATCCCCACACCTCCTGTGTGATACTAGTTGCGACTAGATTCGATTCTCCTTTAACCTTTGGTTTTTCACGAAACCATGTAGGTTAACGACTTGAAGACTTCATTGGGATTGTGAAGCCAGACCCAACTATTTTCTCTTTAGTTGCGTGTTCTGATCTTGTTGTTTTCTATCGTGATCGAGTACTATCTTTTCTAAGATTTTCTCGAGATTTAATCTCCGATAGGCAAGATAAAAAGTAGTCACAAACATCCTTGTCTCCTCGTTTGTGATTCCACAATATCTTGTTTCGCTACCATACGATTAAGATTATTGTGAGGTGATTGATATTTCTAGGCTGTTCTTCGGGAATATAAGTATGGTATATCAATTGGTTCCTGTTAACCTTGATTTATCAAAAGACGGAACAAAACTCATAGGTTTATCTGTGGGAGAAAGATTTATCTATTCAATAGACTTTTCTGTGTGAGACAGATTGGTTTATCAAGTCTTTGACTTTGGGTTGTAGTAACTCTTAGTTGTGGGTTAGATCAGCTAAGGGAATCAAGTGCGCAGAATCCGACGTGGTTCTAGAGGCGTAAGGAACGCGACTGTACCTTGATTAGTATGAGATTGGTTAAGGCTCAACTACATTCCAGTCCGAAGTTAACTTGGAGTAGGCTAGTGTCTGTAACGGCTTAATACAGTGTGGTGTTCAAATCTGGACTAGGTCCCGGGGGTTTTCTGCATTTGCAGTTTCCTCGTTAACAAAATTTCTGGTGTCTGTGTTATTTCTTTTCTACATTATATTTGTTTATATAATTGAAATATCACAGATTGTGCGTAGTTCAATCAATTAGATAATGCTACCTTTGGTTGTTGATATAAATTGATTGACACTTGAACATTAGTCTTTGGTACCGTTCAAGTTGTTTCACATAATAATCAGGCTCACGGATTTCTATCTGTTCAATTTGGTGATTACATTGTGAAACAGAGATACAACTCTTGGATATATTTCCATTTATTGAGTCTGACTGTCTAGTTGATTCTCTTGGAATTATATTGGAGTTATCCATACAGATTGCTAAGCGAAATATTGGGTGTGGTTGTTATACCCCCACTTTTTGAATTGGTATCAGAGCAGGCAAACACGTTTAAGACCTCATAAGTCTGTGTTTGTAGCGATCTGACTCTATGGACAGTAGTGTTATCTCTGACAACGCTACACCAGTTCAGAAGCACTCTGATTTGGTTCAAATTCTTGAGTCCCGTGAGAAATCTCTCATACCTTCTCCATTGACTGAAACTGTTATCGACTGGGAAAAAAGCCTAGATGAATAGTTGGATGATCTTTCAGATGAAATTGATCCATAAGAAGGACAAGGTGTTGATGAGGAATTCTCACAATATATCAAGCTCTTTAACCGTCTCATAGAGAAAAAGAAGTCAACAGCTTGCTTGGCTGAATATCTGGCACCTCTCTGTCAAGAAAACAGGAAATTGAGAAAACTCTTTAAGGGATATGATTGTGCCTACAAACTCTTACAATCTATTCTTAAAGACCGTGAAGAAGATGTGCGTTCAAAGAATTCTGAATGTGATAATCTTTTTCGAAATCTCTTTGTGTTGAAAGAAAGAATTGCATAAACTGAAGCAAGTTATGACAATCAACAAAAATGTTTTAACGATAGAGAAATCATCTTTCTCTCCAGAGAAAAACAATTGGAGGCTGATCTAGCTGTTGCTCTTGATAAAGTCAAATCACTGGAAGATAATCTGAAAAGATTTAATGTCATCTCTATAAAATTATCCACTATGCTGGGAGCATGCAAAGAACATCGTGATACACATGGTCTAGGCTATAAAGGAATAGACGTTCCTAGTACCAGTAAGATCAATTTTGTTTGCGCTGATGACAAGTTCCTAAGTGAAAATTTCACTGACATCAAAAGTGAAAAACCTCCTTCAGCAGCTGAGGTTCCTATGACTAAAGATTGTCCACCTTCGAAAACAGCTCACATGAGAATAGTCAAAAACATTCCCTACAACTGTTATTATTGCGGGAACAAAGGTCACCTTGAAAGGAGATGTCGTTTTCGACTGCGGAATGAAAAACCTCATAACATTCTTGTATGGATGTCTAAAGAAGTAATCAAACCTTCCTATCATTTTGCTGGAGTAAAAGGTCTTGTCTGCAATCAAGAAAAGTGCTGTGATGAGCCAATCCTTGATTGCAAATATGACACAAAGCCTGTTTACAATTGTAAAGGGAAGAATGTCATATGGACAACTGACTCTTCAAATTACTCTGTGAAGAGAAAAAGTCATCGAAGGAAGAAGAAATGTTCAAACACCGCTCCTCTCACTGAAGAAAGTCTTGAATCTAAAATGTCTTCTCCAGATTATATTCACATCAATAATCGTGTCTCGGAACTCAAGACAAGTATAAATAGACTCAAACGCAGCATTAGAAAGGCAAGGAAAGCGGCAGTTTCAGGTAACCTCTGTCCTCCTCTTGTTAATTCTCTTTTGACTAACCCTTTTGATTCTTCTGAAGATCGTCAAGAAAGAAAAAGGGAAAATGTAAATATGCTGGATGAGCAATATGCTCATCTAAATACAACTTGACTACTCAAAAGAGCATCCTCCTTGAAACTGTGTGAGGATGCTCATAATTCTCAAGAAATTCGTTTGTCTTGAGAAAGTGGTCTTTTTTGTATTTATTGTTTTTTTTCTCTGTTAAAATGATCATATTATTGTTGAGCCATGCTCCATTATATTATTACATATTGTATTATAATTGATCAATAACTCTTGAGAATATTCTCTTTGTTGCTTACCTTGAAAACTCTTGTGTTCTTCCCATTGACGAGTGAGTTGTTATTTATCAAAAATTATCTTATGTTCTTTTGAGCTAAGATTGTCTGTCGATTTGTTTAGAATTTGTCTTTGATTTATTATCAAAACTACTTCTAAATTTAGGCTCCATCGCTCTCTTGGTTTTGAACCTGGTTTGCAACCTTGAGCGTACATGCACCCAACCCTACCGGACGTAAACAAGGATAACTAGGGTTTCCCTATGTTGTACTCGTATATATGTATCATGTTTTTCCTCTTCTCCTGATACATACACATTTCGTAACGCCAAAAATTATCTGAATCTTTGTGGCGTACACAATGGATGGATGCAAAAAGGAAGACAAAGTTGAACAGGGCAAGGTTATAGAGTTTTACGAAAAACCTGTTTTCATAACTTGCTATCTTGATGTTGATCATAAAAACAAACTTCTAGTTAAGATGTCATCTCAACTGGCAGGAAATCTTCTTCGAGATTTTGAAGTCGTACGTGAACAACTTGGGATTGCAACAAAGAATCTTGAATTTCTCAAAAACTAACTGAAGAAAGAAACTGATGAACTTGTTTATGTGCGATCTATGGTTGCTGGTCATGTCTGATGACTCTCGGTTTCGTTCTTCTTAGGAGTTATTTTTCCTTTTGTCTAGGAAACTTCTTATGAGAATTTATTCTTGTGTTTTAAGAAGGATAACTAGGGTTTGGAATAACCATTATTTGTGAGTACACATAGCTATTTCCAACGATTTTCATCTTGCAATGTTTTTAGATTTATTTATTTGAATTCTAAAGTTTATTTGGAAGATGATTTGGCAGTATTAATCTTTATGTTTATATTGCAACTTGTTATGGGATATGTGTGCTTGCGTCCGTGAACTATGATTGTCCCATATTTGTCAAAACTTAAGTCTTTCATATTCATTATGCAAATATTGATAAAAGATTGAATGAACTTTTGACAACAAAAGTTAAGCCTATTATGTCATTATGCAAATATTGATGGAAGATAGAATGAACTTTTGTTTACAAAGATTAAGTCTATTACATGTCTCTATGCAAATATTGATGAAAAATAGAATGAATCTTTGAATATTCCGCAGTATTGGTCTTTCCATGATCCACATCTTTGTGTATGTACTGTGTGGCTCCGTAAGTTCTCTTATGTTGAGCATTTCTGATTAAATTAATCATGGGTTCTCTTGTGGTTAATTTAATTGAGTATTTTGGATACAAATTCATGTTTCATGATTATTTGTTAATTTCCAAAGAAATCCTTCTTTTCTTGTGAAAGTAAGGTCGCTCTTGTTGTTCTTTCGGGAATGACATTTTATGGGGTCACTCATATCTAAATGAAGTCACTTTTCATTTGTGTGTAACAAGCTAAGTTCGATCTAACGGTTGAAAGATATTAGCTTGAGTCTAATCAGGTTTTCATCCAATGGTGAAAATTGAATGTTTTGTTACCAAGGTAACATTGATTGTAAACCCTGATTTGAAGACTATATAAAGGAGAACTCTAGAAACTAGGAAACTTAATCCCCGCACCTCCTGTGTGATACTAGTTGCGACTAGAGTCGATTCTCCTTTAACCTTAGGTTTTTCACATCCCAACTATTTTCTTTGTAGTTGCATGTTCTGATCTTGTTATTTTCTATCGTGATTGAGTACTATCTTCTCTAAGATTTGGTTGAGATTTAATCTCCGATAGGCAAGATAAAAAGTAGTCACAAACATCTTCGTCTCATCGTTTGTGATTCCACAATATCTTTTTACGCTACCATATGATTAAGATTATTGTGAGGTGATTGATATTTCTAGGCTGTTCTTCGGGGAATATAAGTCTGGTATATCAATTGGTTCCTGTTCACCTTGATTTATCAAAAGATGGAGCAAAACTCATAGGTTTATCTGTGGGAGACAGATTTATCTATTCAATAGACTTTTCTGTGTGAGACAGATTGGTTTATCAAGTCTTCGACTTTGGGTCATAGCAACTCTTAGTTTTGGGTGAGATCAGCTAAAGGAATCAAGTGTGCAGAATCTGGCGTGGTTCTAGAGGCGTAAGGAACGCGACTGTACCTTGATCAATGTGAGATTGGTTAAGGCTCAACTACATTCCTGTCTGAAGTTTACTTGGAGTAGGCTAGTGTCTGTAGCAGCTTAATACAGTGTGTTGTTCAAATCTGGACTAGGTCCCGGGGGTTTTCTGCATTTGCGGTTTCCTCGTTAACAAAATTTCTGGTGTCTGTGTTATTTCTTTTCCGCATTATATTTGTTTATATAATTGATATATCACAGGTTGTGCGTAGTTCAATCAATTATATAATCCAACCTTTGGTTGTTGATATAAATTGATTGACACTTGAACATTGGTCTTTGGTACCGTTCAAGTTGTTTCACATAATAATCAGACTCACAGATTTCTATCTGTTCGATTTGTTGATTACATTGTGAAACAGAGATACAACTCTTGGATATAACATCACTTGTTTGATTTCTAAAATCATTACTAATTTTATATGTATGTTCTCTAGCTTCAGCGTATTTTCCCATTAACAGCTTCAGAGTTGGAGCAGAACCGCTTTGTTATATGATTTAATACGCACTCCATTGGAAGACATCTTCCACCCCTTTTTCTTCTAGTTGTTCCCTTGTTGTGTAATTTGCATAGGATTCCTTAGATTCAATGGTTGTACCTGCATAGTCATCGAGTGTTAGTCTAATTCCAGAGGAAGTCAAAGGGTTATTCATAGATAAATCTATATTTAATCTTAGTGTCATGAATATCTGATATTGTTCTGGTTCTCCGTCAATGATTTGAATATTTTCATCATGCACTGGATTATATTAAAGCTTTTGTATTACGTAATAATTTGGCCCAGTAACTTCCATTTGACTATTAATAAAGGGGTAATTTGCATTACCTCCCCTGAGAAGATTGGTAATTTGCATTACCTCCGCTACAGAAATAAAATTAGCAAAATCTCCTTTCGTCATATATTCCGTCCATTCCGTCCAAAGATTCTGTTATTTGCCACGTAAGATTGTACGCGTGGCAGATCCATTATGAGTTTAGTGAAATCACAATCTTACCCTCTCATATAAAACAAATTGCCTAATCTCATCTTCTTCGTTTAGAAAAAAATTATGTAAACCTGCTGCAATAGAATCGATTTTCATCATCTGCAATGACTAATGTTAAATCTCTATCACTACCTTAATCACCAAATGAATCTGAACTGATCTATGCACAAATGAATCTAACTAAGCAAATCTTCAAATTGATTATCATGAGCCATTATAGATTTGGACAAAAAGTGAGACAGGGAGATGAACGGGGACAGACAAGAGCACCTAATTTTTTTTCTCTAGATTCTAAGGGATGGCATGGATAAAGTGATGGTGTTGATTATGGAGTTGGTTATAGATGTTGATGTGGTGTTGTGGGTATTTGAGTGAGGGGGTAGGTGGTGAATGGTTTGGTGATAGTGGTCGTGTAGGTGGATGGGTGATTGGTGTAAGAAGGAAGTAATGCTGGATCGAGAAGGTGGTGAATGGATTGGTACTGCAGTTGAATTTCAAAATGAGATAAAATCTCTTGTCTGTAGAGTTTTATCAAACACTTTAGGTGCAACGTAATGTATCCCTCCTTTTTATAGCTTGAACATCTTCTACACCTGAATTTTCCCCTGCAATTTCGAATTCACAATAAACCCACTTCCCTAATCCATCCCAAACTCGTAAATATCCACTAATCATCACTATTCATCCACTCTTTGAACGGTTGCAACATCCACTCTTTCAAACGGCTGCAACTCTATTTCAATGGCAACAGAATCCATCTTCTTCATTGGTTTCTAATACTCAAAACTATATCCATATTCCATTTTAACACAAACCCAATACTCCTAATCACTGTAGGACTCTCAAAGCTTCAAAAGCATGCAACAATTTTCAACAACTACTACCAACATCAACAACAAGACTTCAAATTCATCTTAACTCAAATTGGGAAATCGAAATTGAAACTGGTGATGTTGATGAGATCGAAATTACTAATGTGGTGTAACATATAAGAAATTGTGTTATTATGATAAACAAGAAAATGTGTAACATATAATATTTGATGGATTTCATAAAGATCCGAGAGAAGAGAATCAATCAATATATCTATGTAGAACATGAGGGAATTTTCGGGAGTGAACCACCACGTGTTTATTTTTATCCACGTGTAAACACCTGGTGACTCAGCTAACTGACCTATGGACGGAATATATAACCGAAGGAGGTTTTGTAAATTTTATTTATGTAGAGGAGGTAACGCAAATTACCAATTTTTTTATGGGAGGTAATGCAAATTACCCCATTAATAAACCTTACATTCTGTTTAGTTGCGTTTGCACTATTTTGTAAGGTTTTTTGGAAAGTAATCTCAAATCTGGCTTTTCAGATGTGCCAAGTTATAAGTGCACATAATTTTGGCCATCCCATAATACATTTTCCTATGTTTCTTCTGTGAACTAATCATTTAGCCGTTCTTGTTAATATTGTTATTTTTTCCAATGTAATTCATACCATAATTTAGATGTCTCCAAACCTGGATTGTGAAATTACAGTTAAGAAAGAGGTGAGTTAAGGATTTTTCATCATAGTTGCAAAATGTTGCATTTAGTGTCAATGTTTGGGAGGATTGCATCCATTCTCATATCTACTGTGAAGATAGAGTGGGTTGTTTCCATATAAATAGTTTTATCCTTGGTGTAAATCTAAATTTATTTATATTTACTGACAATTTTATCAGATATAATTGGACTTATTGAGTACAAATCGTACAAAACTTTTGTTGGTAAACTAGCAACAAGCTGAGCACCAACACCCTTCTGAATAGCAACACCTAATTTATAGAAAAGAAATTTACCTACACCACTACTGACATCATTACTAACTAGATAATTCTTCAATCTCTTAAAAAACAAAAGTATCATCACCAAGTTCCCCCAACGTGGTAAAAGCTAGGACAACCAAACCATAACCATGCGAAACACATTGATCTAAGTATTTGTTACGTTTACGTAAAACAACATTTTAAATAGCTTGGCCCGGGACAAAAGCACGGATACCTTCACCCGTGAAGGGAGAGACTCATGTAACATCCATACAAACATCTTGGCCATTCTCCCAATTAAGAACAAGAATGTCAGCAGTGCGCAAGTCTCTATTATCATCAGGAAAAAAACCCAAGGGTTGCTTTTTTACGCGCGGGCACACCAGCTTTGTAACAGATGTCAGCGATTACGTCATGTACCAGATCATGCCAAAACTTGAGCCCAACAACCCTGGCACAGTGAAGATCATGGTCACCGAAAATATCCATGGGTTTATTATAGCTTGAACATAGGCCACCTTCGACAAACAAGGGAATGCCTAGACGGTAACAAACCACAACTTGAAACTGTCTTGATCCAAGGCATTGATTCAGACCACTAATGGGTACGGCCAACAGGTAATCTTGAGCATGCTTAACATGGTTGCACTTCCACAAAATGGAATCACTTGCATACATTTAAAATTGGTTTGGGATTTGCTTCTTAATTGCGTCGAATAAAGTGACTGCCAGGGAGTGCATAGAAGGGAGGGGGGGGGCGGGCGCAGTATCATCAACGCAATAATTAGAAGGTAACCCACATACCTGGATGAAGTTCTGAAGAGCCGACTGATAAGCAGAACCTTTGTATGAAGAGAATAAATTACCAAGAATCACCTTTTGCAATGAAACCGCCTGACTTTGAGAAGCCAGGTAACAATAGTTACGGGTATATGACATAGTATAAATGCCAAGGACACCTTCCTTGATGGGAAGAATAGCAATACGCTGTTGCAAAGGTCCAAAACCCACCCCATCCCCTGTGACCAGAAGTTGATAGACACATTTATGTGTCTATTTTGATCTCAATTATGTGTATTGTTAGTTTTCGATTTAGTACTCATTTGGTTATTTTATGTTTGTGTAGTTATTTTTGGAGAAATAAACATATGCGGAGAAATTGGTTCAAAAAGCGATATTTGGACCCCCGGGAAAAAATCACTAAAGGCACCCAAGAAAAGTTATAAAGGCACCCGGAGGACAACTATTATTGGCACCCAAATTACTAAGGGGAACCCATATTATTATCGGCACCCCAACAACTGTATAAGGGGAAACCATCTTCAACGTTTGAATATGAAAGTTGGCGGGAAATTTTCTTCACATCAGCGAAGATTTCTGGCTTGGATTTGGGAGAATTGTTCGCGGATATTCTCATTGGATTGGGCTTGTATTAACTCATTGGATCAATACAGGTCTGTTAGTTGGTTTGTAAATGAAGAAAAAAACAAGATATATATGGATTATCGATTAAACAGGGGAAGAGCTACTCACGGGATATTATTTGGTTTCATATTTAGAAATTGGGTATGATAAAAATGGTGAATATGTTCTGCCTGGTTGGCCGTTGGGTATTATCATCGGAAAGAATTGGAAGCAAATCAGAGAACGCATATGAAGATTAAAATGGAAAGAAATATTTCTGGGAAGAAGGAGAATATGTCCTCATTGCCTAGAGTGGTAAACTTCTTAATTTTCAAGCCAAACTTACATTGGTTAATCATGTTCTTAGCAGTATACCCATCTATAACATGTCCATTTATAAATGGCCTAGAAAGGTTTTAGAAGCTTGTGAAAAAATTATTTGAAATTACTTATGGTCAGGCAATGCTGAGGAGAAAAAAATGTATTACTCTTAAGTGGGATAATGTCTGTACTTCTAAAGAATAGGGGGGTCTTGGCATCAGGAAATTAGAAGATATGAATAAAGCCCTCCTAATGAAGCTCTTATGGAAAATTCTTCACTGTCAAGATGAATGGGCCAAATTCTTTCTTGCTAAGTATATGGATAAAAATGGGAACTGGATTAATTAATACAGAAGGTCTTCTGTGTGGAGTGGCATTAAATGGGTTATTACTGATTTTAATGAGAATACTAGATGGGTTGCTGGTAATGGTTCTCAAATTTCTCTTTGGAATGACAGATGGATCTTTGAAGAACCAATTTGTAAGTTATTCCCTGACCATCCTTATATTGCCTTGCATCCTCACTTGAAAGTTCAAGAATTAATTGTTAATGAACACTGGTGCTTCCATGAGAACTTCTTACAGTTTTTCAGTATTGAGCAGCTACCTGCTATTAAAGAAGGTGAAGACTTGTTAATCTGGTGTAATAGTCATTCTGGGCATTTCACAGTCTCTGATGCTGTGAATAAAATTAGACTGCATCAGCCAAAATTGCATTGGTATAAGAAAATATGGAACCCTGCTGTAATTCCTTTTATTTCTGCAAATGTCTGGAAAATCACTAGAGAAGTTTGTGCAACAGAGGAAAATCTGAGGAAAGGGGCTTTAATTTTTCTTCTAGATGCTACATTTGCCATGATGGAGAAGATAGTATGAATTATATTTTGTGGAAGTGTGATTTCAGTAACAAATTGTGGAGCTGGCTAACAGGTATCTTCCATTTCCCTAAGCCAAATTCTTTTGAGGATGTTTTGAAAATGAGTAAAAATTCTAGTCCTATGGTAAAAGAAATGTGGATTATAAGCTCTTATACTGCCATGGTTGAATTGTGGTTCCTGAGAAATGCAATTTATTATGATGATGAGAAGCCTGCTATAACCAAATTATAACTAAAGATAACAATGATGGTCCATGAATGTGAAGGAAGATTAAAAGGAGTTATGTGGGGTTCTGATGCTGAATGAGACATTTTACAATACTTTTATATCCAAGCCAGGAAAATAAAAAGAACAACAATAATTGAAATCTTTTTTCATCTTCCAAATGAGAATGAATTGCTCTTGTGCTGTGCTGGTGCCTCTAGAGGGAACCCAGGTACTGCTGGTTACGGATTTATAGATAGAAATCATTTTGGTGCTTTCATCTTTGCAAAATCTGGTGGTCTAGGGATTACTACTAACTATGTTGCAGAATTTATATCCTGTATCAAAGCTTTGGAATGGGCAGTTGAAAACCATAAATTTAAATTAATTCTACAATCAGATTCTAAGATTTGTGTATCAGCTTTACAGCATCAGAATATTCCTTGGTTCCTCCTGGCAAGATGGCAAAAGGTTATGGCTGGCATTCACTCAATTTCTTTCAATCATGTGTACAGGAAAGTCAACTTCTCTGCTGACCATTTTGCTAAGAAGGGAGTACACCTACAGAAGGGTCAGAGTTTGATCTTCATTGAGAAACCTAGCAGCCTATTTAGCCTTGAATTCCTAGATCAGCCTTATTATAGATTTGTATATTTTTTTGTTTCTAGCTTTGTTCTGTCTCTTTCTTTGCTCTGTTTTTTTTGTTTCTTTGCTTCTATATTTGGGGCTGTAATTTTTAACTATGTTATTTTCTAATAAAATTTTGGCTTTTCTTTAAATATATATATATATATGTGTGTGTGTGTGTGTGTGTGTGTGTGTCCCCATTGACTCAGCAGGATTCATCCAAGATTAGATAAAAAAAAATCCAGGGACAGACACAGAAAGGAGAGAAGGAAAGATATGAAATAAACCCGTGACTTCCGGTGAAAAGCAGAAAGGTTTTTGGAAGATTTCACCGGGATTTTCTGCCGCTGCAGTGTATATAAAGGTTGGTGGTAATCATCAAAAAGGATGTCGAGAGTTTGGGGACGAATAGAAGGCTGCAGAGAAGAATTGGAGGAGTGCTGGAAAAGTTCCTGCTGCTACAGAAACTCAAGAACACGAAGAACAAAGGGTTGCTGAAGTCAGTCGCGGAGAAAAAAAAGAGTCGCAGAGAAGTATCGTAGTTCTACAGTGCCTATTTTGCTTGCAAGAGACCTTCTGCGACTACAGTATTATTTTCAGCCACCATTCTTCTGTTACAGTAACGTCTGTAACACCATCACAGTGTTGCAAATCTCTGTGTTATACAAATTCTTCAATAAAAACACCTTTTGAGCTATGAGTTATTATTTTGAGCGTGTTTTTGGTATGAGGAGCTAAACCCCAACACTGGGACGACGGAGGAAGCCATATTTCATGCATGTGGTAATTATATTTAATTCTTTTATGACTTCTTGCATTAATTATTAATTGTTTTATGATTTTTCTTAATTGATTGTGATTTCGTTTGATGATGTATACTTGGTCTAAGTATTTTTGATGCGTCATGCTTGTGATTTACAGTCAATCTTTCAAAAATCTACCTTGGCAAAGAATCAGAGTCCATATTTTTAATACTTGAGCTATAATGTCTAGAATTAATATTTGAACCACATGATTATGAAGTTTGGTGGAATCCTGAGTCCCGGTCTCTTACGAATATTGTGACAATCTTGTGTAAATATCATCTTTGTTTTTAGTGTTTTCTCTTATTAAATCTTACAATCGAACCTCATCAAGTCCGAGTTTAACAAAGTTTACTACCACTATAAAAACTAAATCAATTTTTGGCGCCGCCGACGCGGACTTGTTTTTAGATTTTTTTTTTATTATTTTTGTTCTTTTTTACGCGTTTTGGTATTTCTGTTTCCTTTCAGATTCGGAGCTGAGCTAAAGAAAAAGAGAAAGTGCTGAGGAAAAAGAAAAGCAAAGCCAAAAAAAAGGAAAGAAAATAGGAATCCGAAAGGAGTGAAGAAGAAGATTTTGTATATAGTTATTTTATTTTGATTGTATATCTTTTTATTTTTAGAAACTGTATTAAGGTTTGCTTTGTTGTAAGTTTTTATTTTTATTTTTGGACACTTTTTGGACTTTTGGACATTATTATTTTTAAACCCTAAGGAAGGGTTGAGATTAAATAAAAACTGTTTGCAGGGAAGGACGACAGTTACGATACTGTCTCGGCCCCTCGGGTTCGTACACTGACATAGGAGTCGGTGGCCTGAGTCGACTTCAACGGTTCATAGCCCGTATGGTACGGGAGGTAAGACCCTATCCACCCACAAATCCCCTGTCAGTGGGTTTTATTTTGTGTTGAGAATGTCGAACTGGTATTACAATAGCCAATACAATGAATATCCGACTGATTTTCAAAATGGACATTACAACTTTGACCATAATGTGAATAGTGGTTGGGAACATCAACCTTTTCAAGGTTATGGATCATAGCATGGTGAGCCCAATTATTATCCACACGCGCACCGGTCATACGAGCAAGAAAATAAGGATTATTATAGTGCTAGTTCCTCGTCTCTGGACAATACAATCAAACTATTGAAAACTAGTCCTTATTATGATGATCCTTCTGTTCCTATTCTTCCTCTATAAGAGTATCTCAAGTAGTTAACCGAGAATACATATAAGTTTGTGTTAGAAATAAATAAACAAACCGCATCCGTGAGTGAGCCTTCTTTAGAAGATACTATAAGGAATTCATGTGAGTCGACTCAAAAGCTTTTGTTATAGGCACATAAAAGAACTGCTCAAAATAATCTTAATTCCCAAGACAGTGTTTCCAATAGTACCCTTGAAAATGAGGATAGTTATTTGTATGACGAGGTTAGAATTGGCAACACTAGTTTAGATGAGGTTCGACCATTTTCATGTTATTACGATGATTATGACGAGGATAGTGTTGATGAAGAATATGAAATATATTGGCATAGTAATCAGGAAGTTGTTAATTTGATATATCGACCTTCACAAAAATAATGTTATTTCTGGTTCAGATCCTAATAATTTTAACAATTATTCACCTATTCAAAAGGACGAGGATTTGACTAGAGATACTCACGTGTTAGACGATTTATTTCCTTTTTACGAAGCCGATAATGGTTTAAAGGAACGAGTTTATTCTGAGAATACCATTTTAGAGTCTAGCGATTTAGAAACAATAGTCTTACACGAAGAAGATGAACTTGTGGAGCTTTTAAATATGAGTGAGGATTCACCTCCCGATTATAACTTAGAAGAATCAATTGACCATTTTCAGGAATCTGATGACCTAGAAATTAGGGAGATTGTGACTAGTTTATCTAAAGACGCTGAAAACTCTAAGTTTGGGGGTGATTATCATTATCCATGTGCTTTACCTTTAGCTCTTACAGAGATCACTCACTTGAGATTTGACATATGTACCTCTACCATTTTAAAAGATTATCTTCATACACGTTTTCCTGAACCTAGTGATGTCCATAAAGAAGTTCAGTTGTTAGAAACCCATCCTCTGGTTGATGTGGTTTACCCAGGCGATAATACCAAGATTGACCTTGTTTTCCCACTAAATATTTTTCTTCCAAATGTGGGAACGTATGAATTTCAAATGTGTTAGCTATTAAGTTTTAAGACTAAGCCTAAGTACTTTAGGAGAATAGAATCGACGCATTTTCTTAAGAATGACCACCACTTTCATTGTGGTCAAATGTGTGAGTCAAATAAGATTGACTTTAAGGATCCTTAATTATTCATGTTATTATTACGTGCTTCTAAGTTCTTATATATTTGAGTTTTTCTAGAATTTACAACCCGATAAGTTGGCTCTTGCTTATGAGGATGTGCACCCCATGAAAATATTTTATCTAGACCCTTTCATAGAGCCTGAACCCGAACCACAACTAGATGTAGTTGTCTTAAACAGGAAACTAAACAAGGGCGTGCTTTATTTGTTTATTTTCTTGGCATGTTGCAGATTCCTTTCATTTGTGGTGGTAGCTTTATTTGGTTTTGATGACCCACAATTATTCCGGCTATTATTTTATGATTCTATAAGGTGACTAATCCTTTCTTGGTCTGGCTGAAGACTTTAAACTTAGCACTTCTTGGGAGGTAACCCATGCTCATGCAACACGGTAATATCTTTCCTTCACTCTTTTGCTTCAAATGGTAACAGTTCCTCCTTGTTCATGTTTTTAATTTTATCTTTAGAACATTGAGGAAAATGTTAAATTTGAGTTTGGGGGTATGGTATAAACTTTTTTGTTGCATTATTAAACTCCAGATCCTAGAAATTTATGCCTATTAAGGATGGCACTAACCAATCTAAGTGGATGGAAGCATCTTGGTTGTAGGAGTTGAGGAACCAATCTGAATAGATGGAAGCATCTAAATAGAGTATATTCATAAAAGCACAGAAGTTCAGGTTTAGAAATAACATGGTAGTTTCACCATATCTCGTTGAGTCCTTTTCACCTTCTGTTTTTATTTTATTTTATTTTTAAAATATGTTTCTCTAAGTGATTTGGTGGGGCACACGCATCGAGTTGTTACCATTGCTAGAGTGACTGAGTTACCTAAAAAAAAAGGAAAAAGATAAAAGAAAAAAAAAAAAAAAAAAATTAGACCAGACCATTAGACCAACCGGATTAAATTGTTCAATAAAATCGACCGCTGGTTCCCTTGTATATGCTAGCTGAGTTGATCTATAATTAGGATTGTCGACCACTGGTTTCCTTGTGTTATGCTAGTTGTGTTGATATTAGTCAGACCAGTATCTCAGTCCATTAGGATAGGTTCATCCTGGCAATGGCCTTCAGACAGATATGGGAAACACCGTTCACCTTAGTCAACATCAAAACCATCTACGCTTTTCTCTATATCCATCTTCTTAATCTATTCATGTGATTTGTTGATTCCGGATATTGATGTCCCTAGTGCGACTATCTGAGTAGAGCTCTGTCACTTATATATGAATTTTAGTATGTGAGTGCAGACTCATGTACAACAATTGGAATTTCGCATCAGGGTACTTCCTCCTGTAGTCAATGAGAGTATGCCAACCAATGAGATTCTTTAGTGCGTTCCAAGGTTCTGCATAGATAGCTAGTTTGGAGTAAAGGTTTTGTGGGTATATCTCTAGTAAACCCTCCCGAGACTATAACTCGGCCACTAGGGCCACCTAGGGGTTTAAAGGCTTGTTGCACACGCTAAGTGCAATCGTGATGCCTGCGACAGTGAGTTAGGATTTTATTTTCTAGATTTGATTTGCTCGAGTACTAGCAAATAATAAGTTTGGGGGTATTTGATAGACGCATTTATGTGTCTATTTTGATCTCAATTATGTGTATTGTTAGTACTCGATTTTGTACTCATTTGGTTATTTTATGTTTTTGTAGGTATTTTGGGAGAAATAAACATGTCCGGAGAAATTGGCTTAAAAAGTGATATTTGGACCCCCGGGAAAAAAATCACTAAAGGCACCCAAGAAAAGTTATAAAGGCACCCGGAGGAAAACTGTTATTGGCACCCCATTTTGTATAAGGGGCACCCAAATTACTAAGGGGCACCCATATTATTATCGGCACCCCAACAGCTGGATAAGGGGCAACCATCTTCAACGTTTGAATATGAAAGTTGGCAGGAAATTTTCTTCACATCAACGAAGATTTCTGGCTTGGATTTGTTCGCAATTATTCTCATTGGATTGGGTTTGTATTAACTCACTGGATCAAAACAGGTATGTTAGTTGGTTTGTAAACGAAGAAAAAAACAAGATATATATGGATTATCGATTAAACAGGGGAAGAGCTACTCACGGGATATTATTTGGTTTCATATTTGGAAATTGAGTATGATAAAAACGGTGAATATGTTCTGCCTGGTTGGCCGTTGGGTATTATCATCAGAAAGAATTGGAAGCAAATCAGAGAACGCGTATAAAGATTAAAATGGAAAGAAATATTTCTGGGAAGTACGTGGAGTTATGAAGTTACGTAAGAAGGAGAGTATGTCCTCATTGACTCAACAGGATTCATCCAAGTTTAGATAAAGAAAGAAATCCAGGGACAGACGCGGAAAGGGGAGAAGGAAAGATATGAAATTAACCCGTGACTTCCGGTGAAATGCAGAAAGGTTTTTGGACGATTTCACCGGGATTTTCTACTGCTGCAGTGTATATAAAGGTTGGTGGTAATCATCAAAAAGGATGTCGAGAGTTTGGGGACGAATAGAAGGCTGCAAAGAAGAATCGGAGGAGTGATGGAAAAGTTTTTGCTGCTGCTGAAACTCAAGAACACGAAGAACAAAGGGTTGCTTAAGTCAGTCGCGGAGAAAATTAAGAGAAGAGTCAAAGAGAAGTATCGTAGTTCAACAGTGCCTATTTTGCTTGCAAGAGACCTTCTGCGACTACATTATTATTTTCAGCCACCATTCTTCTGTAACAGTAACATCTGTAATACCATCACAGTGTTGCAAATCTCTGTGTTATACAAATTCTTCAATAAAAACACCTTTTGAGCTATGAGTTATTATTTTGAGCGTGTTTTTGGTATGAGGAGCTAAACCCCAACACTGGGACGACGGAGGAAGCCATATTTCATGCATGTGGTAATTATATTTAATTCTGTTATGACTTCTTGCATTAATTATTAATCGTTTTATGATTTTTTCTTAATTGATTGTGATTTCGTTTGATGATGTATGCTTGGTCTATGTACTTTTGATGCGTCATGCTTGTGATGTACAATCAATCTTTTAAAAATCTACCTTGGCAAAGAATCAGAGTCCATATTTTTAATACTTGAGCTATGATGTCTAGAATTAATATTTGAACCACATGATTATGAAGTTTGGTGGAATCCCGAGTCCCATCCTTTCGCGAATATTGTGACAATCTTGTGTAAATATCATATTTGTTTTTTGTGTTTTCTCTTATTAAGTCTTAAAATCCGAGTTGAACGAACTTTACTACCACTATAAAAACTAAATCAGAAGTCTCAAGTACTGAAATAAATGATCATCAAATAGTTCAGCGGCATGTTGTAAAGCTGCAGGGTTGGTAGTACGCACGGTATGGACACACCGGTGCAGTTGCAAAGTAATAACATCTCACTCTGAGGGTCCTTGAGTTTTTTTTATGGTGGACATTAGCTGGATGGTCTTGTGAACTCGAACCAGTGCCATGTCGCTAATAAAGTTCATCAAAACTTCTAGGATCAACGGTTGGCCAAAAACCTTCCTTTTTCTTTATATTAAGATGTGAACCTCTACTTGGGCGCTCAAACTCAATAATACTCAGAGCTTTAGCCACCTCAAGAGTGTCTCCATTAATAGCCCCATCGTCAAGGTCATGCAAATCAAGTTTACACTAAGAGACAATGGTTTTCACAAGTGGATGGAGTGTCAAGGAAAACAACAACTGACCGAGAGGGTTCCCTTGTTGAACACCAAGAGATGAGGACAAAGTATATTGATCATAATAAAGTCTAGCATGCCTACTATAGCAAAATTCCACTCAACGTGAAATACCTGGACAATTGAGTTGAACCTCCTTAATTAGATGAGACCGGCTTACCATGTTGAAAGCGTTGGAGAATTCAACAAGCAACATTGACATACTGGCGGACTGACCTTTCAACTCCAGCAAACCATTCACCGCATGTAAAGTTCCCTCACCTCCAACAGACACACCAACTCCGAATTGATGATCTCCCAAGTAAGAAGTCATAGCCTTGCCAACGAAGAAAGCAGCTATCTTAGAGACCAATCTGCGCCAAATGGTGCTAACAGCTATGGGCCTATGACCACCACCCGGCTTCAATAATGGTTTTAGGGGTGCACTAGCTATGAAATCGCTAAACCACTGGGACATTTCCCTGTCAGCCATAAATTGACAACCCATGTAATTAAAGCCACCAACTCGTCTGCTACCTCTGATGCCGCACCACTCAATACATTCATTAAATGTTGCGCACGCAAACCGTCTCGACCGAAAGAAGTCCCTCTGGCGAAACTCTTGATGGCATCAAGAACCGCCTTAGAATCAACCACAATTGAGTCAGCACTAACCGATTCTGGAGGAATAAAAGGGATGAGGCTGCTGGATGCTTCATTTGCAATTCAGCGAAGGTGGATTCGTTGTGAAGAGAAACACCACTAGAAGACAACACCCGAATCGTAGCTGAAAAATGTTCATAACTCATCTTCTTCCTACACGCATTCAAGTTAGCAACATCTTGCTTCTTCTTAAGCGGATGTTTGTGCGGCAAAGGGACAGGGTCTTGAATCAGTCTACGAACCAAGGCTAAGCAACCATTATTATCCTTCCAATCAGAGAGAGCTTGGTTAATGGCCCTGACTTGAAGCTTCCGTCTCATGCCTGGCTTCTCCTCTGCAGAGCACTTAGGTTTATAGACCTGCAATGTGGCAATGGGAAGAAGAAGAAGTCTTATCCAGGCAGAACAATTATCCGGGATGTACAGAACTTTGTCAAGGAAGAAATTAAGATTTCTAGAGAATGCAAGCATGTATTGGTGAGGAATGCTTGACACAGTAGAAACCTATCTCTGAAATGCTAAATGAAGTAGCTCCAAAGATAATACAGCCTCACCTGCGACAATCTCCTAAACTGCGGTGACATCCGGCGTAACATCAACAACAGGCATGACAGAAACGTCCACAGGTTTAGACAGACCATGAATAACAAAAACTGTACTATATGCAGGTCCGGCAATAACTTCACCATGAATAGAGCCCCCTTTACCCTTGCAGGGAAACCTCCAAGCATGCAAATGCATGCATTTGTAGCAGTGCCACATATGAAGATGTTGAAGGACCCTCTCTCAGGCTTGGTAAACCCCAGAATCGGTAGAAATAAGCTCCCTGCAAATCACCATGTTGTCGTCATTATAAAGGTGTTTGTCCTGCAAGTGCCGTAGAAATGATCCCTTAACATATCCCCTCCCATTTACGCCATCACAGCAGCCATTAAAACCCTTAAAGGGACAATGGCAGAATCCATCATTACCATTTCCCAAGGAAGAAGACGATGAACAACAGACAATTCTAAAGGCATAGCAGTCTGAGACATAGAGGATGAAGAACATGAGCCATTTTCTATCGGTGGAACAACAGAAAAATCTGAAGACGTAGCAGGAGAAATCTGAGACCGAGAGGTTGAAAACCTGGTGCTTATAGGCATAATGATGAAGAAAACCCCTAAAAAGAAAAAATAAACCCTAAACAAAAACGAAAAAGAAAAGCAAACCAAAAGGGGTCGAAGGGAAGGAAAATCTACAACAAATAAGAAAAACAAAAAAGGAAATCATGAAAACAAGAACAGCCCGAGTGATTGTGGGGAATTTTTCTAGTTTTCAGTCACCAGAAAAGGAACCGGGGATACCACCTGACTTTTTCCATCAAAATGTTTGATACCCCTGACTATTTCCTTGGTGTTGTTTTGAGATTTCATATTTTTCTCTAGTCCGCTGTAACAGTTTCATCAGTACTAGTACCATTGGGGAGGTAATGCAAATTACCCCAAAAACCACAATTAAGACCGTTTCTCTTGATAACACGTGGGATGACCGGATAAGTAGACCTTAAAAAAACTTTAATAAAAAAAAGGAAACTAGAATTTTGTAAATATAAAATGAAACCTATTATTGGGGCGTCACATTCCAATAGAGGGGCTTCACTTGGATTTCTAATGACCAAATAATTGGTTATGGGGTATTCTTGATTCAATACCAAATGTCTAAAATAACCTTCAACTAAATAAAAACCAAAAAACTAAAACTAAAACTAAAATCAAAATCTAATTCTCATTCAAAGATTTGCTCCTCTTCTTCTTCTTCTTCTTCTTCTTCTTCTTCTTCTTCTTCTTCTTCTTCTTCTTCTTCTTCTTCTTTAACTTCCCCTCCTTCATCGACCATAAATCATTCCCTCATTTTTTTTCAATCAAAATCATTTCACCAACTTCGATCAATCGACGTTTCGAAAAACTTATAATCGTCAATTGAATTCTCTATTAAAGGTGCGGAAGAAGCATATTGATAGGAGTGATGGTAATCAACAAACCAATTGCATCTGAAATGGTTAGATTGATTGAAACCGTAGAAAAAATTAGGTTTCAGAACCAGTTACGGTTGGGTTTTCCTCCAAAAAAACCTAGCCATAACTGATTTACAGTTGGGTTCGTTCACAAAAAACCTAGACGTAACTGATTTACAGTTAGGTTCGATCACAGAAAACCTAGCCGTAACTGTTTTACAGTTGGGTTCGACAAAAAAAACCCAGCCGTAACTAATTTACAGTTGGGTTTCGACCTAAAAAACCCAGCCGTAACTGGTTTAAAATTGGGTTTTCCTAATTTTACCTAGTTACGGTTAGGAGTTCATCATCACCTAACCGTAAATTTGTCTTACGGTTGGCTATGAAGGAAAAACCCAACCGTAAACCGCTCTGAAAAGCTAAAAAATTCAATTATTTTTTACTTACTTTCATCTATTTTGAGAAATAAAAAGAACATTGGTTGGTGATTTAAAATCAAGGGTTTTAGTTGGAAAAAAATCTCCAAAGTTTCTCTTTTTTTTTTAACTTTTTCTTCCCACCAAAATCACTTAATATGATTTTTTATCACTAATTATATAAAAAATCTTATCAATCTAATTATTAGTTAATTAGATTATTAGCACTAACCTTGTTTAGTTATTATAAAATTATTTTAGATAAGGGTTTTTTGAAATTACTTATGGGTAATCCGTTTTTGTCTTATTAGATGAAACCCCTCTATCGAAATGTGACGCCCCAATAATAAGTTTCTATAAAATAGAGTCGTTGATGGTCAAATGACTCAAATAGGAATCCACACTTGATGGAAACCAAAAGTCCGCACCTGGACATAATCTGGGTATTCTAGGGACCAAAGTAGAAATATGAAGGGCTGACGCACTTACAAAAGGTTTTTTGCTATTGAATCTGTATTGAAAAAAATCTGACTACGAAATCGAACTGGAAATTGGAGAAAATGTCAACTCGGTAAGGCTCACTTTCTCTCTTCTTCCATCGATTTTCCCCCTCTTTTAATTTTCTTTCTTAATTTAGGGTTTCACTGAATCCAGATGTGTGTTTTCCTATACTAATTGCATTCTTGCTAACGAAATTTTGATGAGAAATTCATTTCTTCGTTTTCTTGTGGTTTAGTTAGTGGGGATGTGAAATCTTTTGCTTGATGGTTCTCCCTCCTATGAAAATTGCCAAATTCCTCACAAATTCATAGGTGATACAAGCATATACTCATGAAAATCCCAATCTACAAAATGATAGAATCATCCCTGTTGTGTTGATTGTTTATGGCAGAGAAACCAAGTAAAATGAGACGGCATTTGCCTTGAGTGAGGTAGCAAGCAATTGCACCTTTGATTCTCTCTATGAAGAACACAGCAGACATGTTTCGAAAATTTTCATGTTTCTGTAAATCGTAAGCAGAATGGGGTTTACATCTGAAATGTTTGTCGTCTCCAGTCCTATTTCTGATGTTAAAACTTCTAACCATGACTACAAAACCTTATTTAAAACCGCCCGACAATGTCAACAACATCAAATGGTCGTTATAAGAAGAAATAAACATCCTCAAATATCTTTGTATGCGTCTCATTATCATATCATGAAACGACTACAAAAGGCAACAACTACTACTACTACCTGCATTCTTAAAGAAGAACGAGATTCTTCTCCATCTTTTACTTCATGTGGTTTGAGGTTTGTTTGTGGTAAAAAGCTACTTAGCGAACTAAGCACTTGGAGAATTGGAGGCCCTTGTAACCACTTTGTCCAGGTTTTCGATCGGACCCAATTGCTCTCTGCTATCAGGTACGTATGAATTCCTCCCCAGATATTCATATAATTCTAGTTTCAAGTTTCTACGCTGAGTGAATTTCCCACTAAGAGGATCAGAGCTAGGATAGTATGATGACAGTCGTGTATAATTCTAGTGTCTTGCTTAACAGATACTGTCGTGAACATTCGATCCGGTTTCTTATCATCGGCAAAGGATCAAATTGTCTCTTTGATGACTCCGGTTTTGATGGTTGCGTAATACTCAACAAAATTGACTTTATTGAAGAGCTCAAATCGGGTATCTACAGAGTAGGTAGCGGTTACGCGTTCAATCAGTTGGGTGTCCGATGCTCCAATGACGGATTCACGGGTCTTGAGTTTGCATCTGGTGTTCCGGGCAGTGTTGGTGGAGGAGCTTACATGAATGCTGGAGCTAATGGACAAGTAAAGTTATAATTTTTGTATCTCGCTTTTTCATAGTTGAATTCTCAAGTATTGAACATGATGTAGTTTTTGGTTTCTTTTTGTAGGAGATTTCTGATGTCATTTCCAGTGTTGAGATATTGCAGACTGACGGTAGACTTGAAACAATAAATCAAAATGATCTTGCTTTCAGCTACCGCAAATCATCCTTTCAGGACATGGAAGACTTGGCTGCAATTGTGGCTGTTACCTTCAAGTTAAAACCTTTTCCATCAGCAAGGGAACAACAGAAAGCATACTTGACAAAGTAAAAATATATATATAGAAACTAATAATGTCTTACATTCTTAATGATTATATAACCTTGATTTTCCTGAACTCTGGCAGGAGACGCTTATCTCAACCACTGGGAGAAAGAAGTGCTGGATCAGTGTTTAAGAATCCAGAAGGCGTTGGCGTCTCAGCGGGAGAATTGATTGAAAAAGCTGGACTGAAAGGTTTCAGATTGGGAAATGCAAAGATATCTGAAGTCCATGCAAATTTCTTTATCAATTGTGGTGGTTCAACTTCAAAAGACATGATTGAACTCATAAACTTGGTTAAGGAGAAGGTCAAAGATAAGTTCAACGTAGAGCTCAATGAAGAAATACAATATGTTTCACCCATTTGATCTTTGATGTATCATATGTAATCTTTTCATAAACAGCATTCTAGTTTTATGATTAAGATTATCTGTCCAAAAGATGCTGCACAAGAAAATGTTTTCTGTTATTATAGACAGTTCACAGTTTTGTAATATATTTTCTTCAACCCATTTCTCTTTTGGGAATAATTCTCCCTACTAGCATATGGAAAAGGCATTCCATCTACAAATCTGATCGTCAGTTCGTTATTATACCGGTTGATTTGAAGAGTAAAAGGGGTGTTTTCTAATAGTTATCTGGTTAGTTATTCGTTCATTCTTCTGCTCTTTTGATGAATAATCTATTCGAGCAGGTAGATTGTTCTTCCCTCACTGGTTGTGTCCATTGCGCATCAGAACCTGCTTAGAGAGTTTGCAGCGCTGCCACGATGAACAGGCCCGGTCCTGATACTGTGGTGGCCCAACGCAAACCAAAAATTTGTGGCCCATAAGTAGGGGGAGAAAAAAAAATGAGCCTACACTTCCTTGAACTTTGATTTCAGTCCTCTTTTGGGTAATTGAAGTAGGAGTTTATCTTTTTCTTTTTCTTTTTTTTGTAGGAGTTTATCGAAAAGACAAACTATGAAAGACATCATATCACTGATCAATCAATCAGTGAAAAAAAAAAAACAGATCAATCAACGAATTAAAGTTACTTTACGCCCACTAAGAATAATTTCTATAGTATATTTATCCGGAGACTAAGGAGAGAAAGAGCTTGGATTTTATCATGGGTACATTTTTTTTAATTGAAAAACGTTAATGTAATAGATTATATACTTGCATACCGTCCAAAACAGTAAATATCCGACCATAGGAAGTTAATTATCGTTTTTGAAAGATAAAGTAAAGTATATTTTAAGTTTACCGTATTTGAAAAAGCAGGGGATACCGAATACACCAGACTTTTTCGTTCAGCAACCTGTATGTACAAAACTTAATACAATCGCAAAAAGATCAACTTAATGATCCTTGACAATATGTATAGAGTTAATATCTCAAATTCTTCTCAATCAGTATGTATATAGACACAAGGTCCGTGAACCTGATAGTTAAGCAGATTACTTGGACGATCTCAAAAATCAATATCCAATATCAATCTAGTCGTATCCAAATAATTCAATCGAAATTTTGCCAAGTTGTTAAACTTGTTATCTATCGTTCAAGATACGAATTCTACAAGAAACTAGTCTCGTAATCGATTATAATTTAGAGGATGTATCTATGTAGATTGAATACGTACAAACCTGTGTAAATCCAATTATAAAGATAAACAATATAATGCGGAAAAGTAAAACCACAAGACACCAGAAATTTTGTTAACGAGGAAACCGTAATAGCAAAAAAAAAAACGGGACCTCGTGCTGATTGAACACCACACTGTATTAAGCCGTTACAGACACTAGCCTACTATCAGACTTTGGACTAGAATGTAGTTGAGACCGAATCCGCCCTCCAAGCAATTCAGTTGCAGTCGCGCTCCTTACGTCTCTTGAACCTCGCAAGGTTCTACGCACCCGATTCCCTTAGTAGACGTCCTTTACAGTCTAAGATTTGCTTCAGCCGAAGTGAAGAATTTTGATACCAACCTGCCTCTAACAGATAAGCCTATTTGATTTCTGTTTGGATCAAAGATCAAGATATGGGAATATGTTTGGATAAGCTAGCAAACCTCACAAATCCGGAACTTACGACTCCCGTAGAGCAGCCTAGATTCTTAACCACCTCTCAAGAACAATCATCAAAAGATCAACTAAGATCAGTCTTTAGATATTTATCTTGAGGAATCACAAAGTCTGAGACGAAGAAACTTTGTGACTATTATCTAACTTTGTGACGGCATAGTCTCAATAGATTGAATAATGGTATAGTGAGCAAAATAGAATGGTTCAGTCTTCACATACCTGATACAGAAGTTCTCCAAAATATCTTCGTCGATCTTCAGTCTTCAAGGGTGATTCTATGAAACTCAACTACAATTAATTCAAGCATATCTGAAACTTGACTTAGTAGACTAGAAATCAAGATATAGTTTTGATCACCTAACATTGACAACATGCTTGAGGTAGCAAAACCTGTAGGTTCAACCGATCGATGCTCTAACAATCTCCCCCTTTGTCAATTTTAGTGACAAAACTATTCAATACATATGAATACAATAAATAAAATTTTCATCTCAATCCACTATGCTTGATTTCCTTGGTTCTTCAACACACGTCTTGAATTCTTCGTACTTCAAGTTCTTATAATGTTATGCATGTGTTCGTTCAACACTTTGTTGTTAAATATCTGTAGCAATAACTGTTGATTATTGTCGGTGTTTTAGGGAAGGTTCGGGCAAATTCCAGAACCCACTAGAGATTGTTATTTTAGGGAAACATAAGGTTTCCTAGTTAGGTTGATTTCCATATTATGATGGGTTACCTAAATAGCATTAGGTTTCATAGTTGGTTAAGGTTCCTTTTCAAGGAGACTAATACTTGTGAATCAAGTTATGAATACTATATAAGGAGGCTTATATGGTGATTCTTAGACATGGAATCCAATGGAATTTCAGAGGTTTTGTAGAGAATTAGAGAATACTCAATGTAGTTCTCTAAGGTTTCTAGGGATTCCATCCCACATCTTAGGGTGGAGTTTAGAGAAGAGAGAGACCATTCCCAGGTGTTGTAAGATACACAGTTGGTGTTGAAAGAGTACATCATTATGGTTTTATGAAGATGTGGAAGACATCGTTTAGTGAAGAGAAGATCGCCTTGTTCGTTGATGGTGAAAAAGACATCGTTGGTGGTGGAAGTGACATCGTTTAGAAGGAGATCATCTTGTTATGTGAGATAAGTATTATCTTGTTTGGTTAGACATTATTTGGGTTTATGGAGCGTTTTGTCCAAGAGAGTTATTTTAGGGTTTATGATCAACACAATGTTGGATCGTAGTTTGTTGATTGATTCGTAATCGTTAAGTGTGTAATTCTCTATTTAGTGGTTCCATAATAATGAAGAAGTCGTAACCGTTTTGGTGGATGTAGGCATATTTCCGAACCATGTTAATTCTTGTGTGCTTTAATTATTACTTCTAATGTGTGTTTGCATCGTTGATCTTTCATTCTACGTCGATCCAAAGATCTAGTTTCTTGTGGGTTAGTTCTTGTTGGATTTCCCCAACAAGTATTGCGGTTAGTTTGGATATCTTCCACAACAATAACAACTTATTAGAATGCTCGTTAGAGCTTTTATAGAATGAGGTAAAGACACTCTACTCATTAGTCGTTATACAAAAACATAATATTGTTACCTTCCTCAAAATTCAATTGTACCACAATTTTGAAGCAATACTATGGTGATATGTTCTCCCCTTAGTCAATACATACTACTTTTGCAAAATAGGTAAAACCTATAGATAATAATTCACTCCCCCTTACATGATGCTTCTTAAAAATCCATATGTATATAGTAAGATACTACTTAATAATTCTCCCCCTTTTTGTCAACAAAATTGGCCAAGGTGAAAAATAGGTATTATCATGAATTAATTCAAAGAGTTTCAAGACTAGAGAACACACACAACTTTTAGTTTAGACGATTTCAACCAAGAAATCTCGGTTTGCGTCAATGAGACATAAGGCACAAACATCTCTTGCAATTCCACATCCGCACTCCCCACAAAGATATTACCATTAAGCACAAGTTCAAAAAAAATTGTACCCCATTTATGTCATTCCCGAAAGAACGGCATTAGCGAACTTACTCTAGTCACAAGAGAAGGATTTTCTTGGACTTTAAATTTAATAGGCCAGTTACGAACAAATTAAATTTGTGTCCAATATTTTTATCTCTTCTCGCCAGTTACGAACAAAGAAGTTAAAAATAACGATCTTAATGCTAGAGGCACTAAGATACAATATTTTTGTGAAAAAAATCATCAACACAAACTATTCTCTATGCCAGTTACGAACAAGAGAACAATTAGTGCGATATGACTCAACATAAGAATTATAACTTCTCTAGCCATGTACGAACATAGATATTAAAGTCCACCATTTATTCCCTGGTGGTGATACAATCAAGGAGATAAGTCTATCCCTAAAGAACATCTTACGAAATCTTGTGACAGTTTATTCACAAAAAGTGTAACCATGAAGATCAAAACTGTCATTCCCAAAATAGTTTACTCCTCTTTTGCAAGAGTGAAAGAGTTTAACCTATGAGAAAATATGAGATATATGTTCCAATCACCAATAATGATAGCATAGAACAAATCTCACAAAATAAAAAATACATACATATATAACCATGATGGGGTGAGTAAAAGAAATAAGTTAACTGATATCCTATCATCAATAACTTCTTTAACAATAAGAATATTTCTTGCATCCTAAGAAATATCAGTTAACTTACTAAGCTCTTTTTCAAGACTACACAAGGTATTTTCCCACAGATTAAGCTTTTATCATAGCGAGTTGCCTCTTTCAAAGAATGATTGATCTTGAACAATAGATCGTTTCTTCTAGTCACGAACTCTTTCACTTTGGCTTTAAAATCATTGTCACAATGACAGATAGACAATAAATATGTAGCATAGGAAGTATTTGTAACTTTTGAAGAATTCTTTTTCTTGATCCTTGATGATGAAATTCTTTCGCACAAATAAACATTGACATCTTCTACGACATCCTTCTTTGTAACACCTCTAGTAATAGGAGCCATTGATCTCTACTCTATCTAGGAGTTGAATGACATGTTTATATCTATAAAGGAGAATCATAAATCCAAGAATTTTAAGAATAAAAGGATACTGGTAAAGCATTCCATAGGAAGTTCACGACCCAGCACATTATAGGTTATGGAACCTAGAAATATGCCCCTTGAAACTCCAACAACACAAAACACTGAAAATCTTTATAGTATAACACAAAAGATTATGACAGACTTGAGTAACCTTGACATCAGAAAACATAGTTCTCATGATGTTATTAGTGCAAACCTCATATTCTCAAGTTAATATTGTGAGGTTGCACTCATCACTAAAATTAAGTAGTGATGGGGTGAGTAAAACACTCACCACTCATGTCAGCTGAGACAACAAGGTTAGTTGTGGTTTTCTTACCGTTCATGGGCTTCCTTTTTATTTTCTATTGAGACATTGAAGAATCTGTAAGATTTTTCAAAGCAAGACTCATATTTTCCATATCATTCCGAAGTTTAACAAGGATCTTGTCATTTTTCTTTGATTTATGACACCTACCTTTAGAATGACCACAACTACCACATAAAATGTAGTTTACGGCAAGAAAACTTTCAGAACATATAGGCTCAGTTTTACCATCATGTATGCTTTCATTCTCCTTGGATCCTACAAAAATGAAGGTATTATTTTTTGGTGAAAGACTCCTAAACCCAATTCCACTTGTGTTGCCAAAATACTTTTGACCAAACATCATAGCTAAGATCTTATCAGAACTACTTGATAGTCTTTGTAAGTCACACTAAGTAGATTAATCTCTTCTTCCTTAAGAGACATAGTTTTAGTGAATTTTTTATTGAGCTTGTCAAACTCAAGAGTTTTCACTTGAAAAGACGTTTCAACATTTTCCAAGTTTTTCTTTAGACGAAGATTTTCATGATGAATTTCTTCACTTTTATCAAAGAACTCAAGAATTTCCTTATCTACTTCATCATCACAATCATTATTAGGAATTACAGGTATTTCTGCGACAAAAGCAGAATTGTCTGTTGAATCTTCATAGGAAAGCTCATCATTCATATCGAGGGTACCCAAATACACCACAATATTTTAAATATCAACCTATAAGTCTGGTATCTTAAGTGATCGTCTATGGACAAAGTCGAGGCAATACAACTTATGTCATATACCTTGTGTGATTGTTTATGGACGAGGTCGAAACAATACGACAACAAGATATTTACTTGACAATAGTTACTGATGTAAGACATCTAGACCAAGTCACCCCCGTTTGACATTCATATTTCTAGTATTATTTCTTAATTTATGATTTCCCTATTCTAGAACTATACTAGAACTTATTAGTTTCCTAGTTTAGTATGATTTTATTTTTCTAGTTATATTACTTTTAGGAAATAGTGAAGCCTATATAAGAAGGCCTAGCTTTGAAGTATTCCTACACATTCAACATTATTATCTTATTTGATTTATCAAAGATATTTTATTTAGTTATTATTGTTATCTAGTTTTCTTATAGCTTTTGTGAATTTATTGATTTTATACTAGTTTTTCACTATCTTTTGGATCCTTGATCATAGTTATACGTTAAGTGGTACCATAGTCTCGATTGAGAGCCTCCACTAACAATGGAGTGATAAGAAGATTGAAGAGTTGCGGACTAGTTTGAAGAAGGACCTAGAAATTGATATGCAGGCAATGACAATCAATATAACAACAGAGTTAACCCCAGTGATAAATAAACGTTTTGAAGACTTCAAAGAAGAAATCAGAGGTATGTTTTCTACTAACTTGACGGGACAAGATGGAAAGAAGGTAATTGGAGAATTACATAAGACCCAAGCTGAAACTATCCACCACCGTACTTCCACCTCTCCCAACACCACCACTTATCTTCAAACCCCCCAGTCACTTCCCAACCTTCTTCCAGCTATTACGCCTCCCTAAATAAATCATATTATTATCCATTACACTCCACTCCATCATACTCTTCTTGTCCACCTTACACAACCTCACAATTTGAATTCTATGAAGATTGTAGCAATTATTCTACTCCCCAAAATTTTCACAAATCTTCTACAAAACAGCAAGTAATTGATGTTGAAGATTATGATCCATATTATTATCCTCCCCTACCGCGCCATCAAAGAAACATAGGAAATCCACAAACCTATCATACCAAGGCTGATATAACTCCGTTTGATGGACTTTTACACATTGAAGATTTCTTAGATTTGTTGTGTACAGTTGATCGTTTCCTTGCTTATATGCGCATACCTGAAGATCAACAAGTAGAACTTGTTGCTTTCAAGCTTACGGGACCAACCTCCTCATGGTGGGATCATCTTCAACTAGAACGAGCCAACTAAGGAATGCGAAAAGTTCAATCATGACAAGTCGTGAAGCAACTATTGAAGAAGAGGTTTCTGCTTCCGGATTACATGTAGACCTTGTTCATCACCTTGCAAAACTGTCGCTTAGGAAACCGCTCAGTAAAAGAATATGTGACTGAATTTTCCGGTTTGTTGTCTCAGAATCAACTAAATGAGACGATTGATCAAAAAATCGGACGTTTCATCAATGGACTTGATTGGCGTATATAAGAAAGGTTATCTACTCAACAATACACTTCTCTTCATGCTGTCATTAATAATGTTAGAGCACTGATCGGTCGAACTCGCAAGCGTTGCTATCTCAAGCTTGTTGTCAAGTTTAGTTGCCAAAACTATAAGTTTTGATTTCTAGTTTACTTATAGCTAAGTCTCGGATTAGGATAGAAAGTGTAGTTGAGAATTAGAGTTCACGGCGTTCATCGATTGAAGACGAAGAACTACTAAGGGGATCTTGTGGAACTTCATCAACAAAAGGTATGTGGAGACTTGAACTCATCTATCACTCAAAAGTCTATCTACTCTATCTCCTATTTGAGACAAAACTCGTATAGCTATATAGACTTCGATTATACACATTTGATATTTCGAGTTGAGTTTAATTCGCTTACATATTTCTCAAAATATGTGTTGGTAAGCTTTCACTTTAACCAAGTTCATCTTATATTCTTGACGAAAATCAAAAGATGATCATGTGAAAATTCCCTGGTAACATCTTACATGATTTGTGTGAGACATTCATTTGATGTAGACTCAGAATGTTTCGTATTGATCATTCGATCACTTGAAATTTGCTTTGATGCTAATAGTTTGTATGGGACAGCTATTGTCGTCTTCCGAGAATGTTTCTATGGTTGAAATGAGAGTTTAGAACAATTGGATATAAGCAAAGTATGCGTACTTGCATATGTGTAATCCAAGTCCGGGAACCATGGTATGCATACCCGTATGCGTACTGTTTGGTTTAGTCAAGGTCCGGGAACTCAGTACGCATACCGGTTCAAGTTTCGGGACTTTAACTGAGTTTGTGGTATGTGTACTAGTTCGCGTACTGGCAAACCCAAACTTAGTCCGGCCATCTAGGTATGCGTACCCGTTTGCATACTTGAGTGGATTATGTTCTAAAATCGGTTTGTTCATGAACTAATACATTTATATATTAAGGAATGAAATCTTTTGAAAATCGTGGCTATAATGTTCATGACTTGATTCGCGTGAATCAAAATTGATTTTGCTTCAATTGTGTCTTGTATACTTCTATGAGAATATAAACAATTGAACAACTCTAGAACTAGTTTCATTTGAGTCATTTGAACTAGTTATGGTTAAGATGAATATGGTTGATATGAAAGTGTTCATATGGTTATCTTCGGTTAACTATTGTTGAGCCAACAAAGGTGTACACGTTTAGGTACGGTTACTCATATCTAAATGAAGTCACTTTTCATTTATGTGTAACAAGCTAAGTTCGATCTAACGGTTGAAAGATATTAGATTGAGTCTAATCAGGTTTTCATCTAACGATGAATATTGAATGCTTTGTTACCAAGGTAACATTAATTGCAAACCTTGATTTGAAGACTATATAAGGGAGAACTCTAGCAACTGGGAAACCTAATCCCCATACCTCATGTGTGATACTAGTTGCGACTAGAGTAGATTTTCCTTTAACCTTAGGTTTTTCACGAAACCCTATAGGTTAACGACTTGAAGACTTCATTGGGATTGTGAAGCCAGTCCCAACTATTTTCTCTGTAGTTGCGTGTTCTAATCTTGATGTTTTCTATCGTGATTGAGTACTATCTTCTTTAAGATTTTCTCGGGATTTAATCTCCGATAGGCAAGATAAAAAGTAGTCACAAACATCTTCGTCTCATCATTTGTGATTCCACAATATCTTGTTTCGTTACAATACGATTAAGATTATTGTAAGGTGATTGATATTTCTAGGTTGTTCTTCGGGAATATAAGTCATGTATATCAATTGGTTCCTGTTCACCTTGATTTATCAAAAGACGGAACAAACTCATAGGTTTATCTGTGGGAGACATATTTATCTATTCAATAGATTTTTTAATGTGAGACAGATTAGTTTATCAAGTCTTCGACTTTGGGTCGTAGCAACTCTTAGTTATGGGTGAGATCAGCTAAGGGAATTAAGTGCGTAGAGTCCTGCTGGGATTCAGAGACGTAAGGAGCGCAACTGTACCTTTATCAGTGTGAGATTAGTTAGGGGTCAACTACATTCCAGTCTGAAGTTAACTTGGAGTAGGCTAGTGTCGGTAGCGGTTTAATACAGTGTGGTGTTCAAATCTAGACTAGGTCCCGGGGGTTCTTTGCATTTGCGGTTTCCTCGTTAACAAAATTTCTGGTGTCTGTGTTATTTCTTTTCTGCATTATATTTGTTTATATAATTGAAATATCACAGGTTGTGCGTAAGTTCAATCAATTGGGAATCCAACCTTTGGTTGTTGATTAAATTGATTGACACTTGGATATTGGTTTTTGATACCATCCAAGTTATTTCTTATATTCAATCGGGCTCGCGAATTCCTATTTGTTTGATTGCGGATTGAATTGAGAAATTGAGATATAACTCTTTGATATACTTTTCTTAAGATTGAGTCTGACTGTCTAGTTGATTCTCTTGAAAGTATATTGGAGTTAGTCCATACAGATTGCTAAGCGAAATAATGGGTGTGGTTGTTGTACCCCCGCTTTTTCAAATAATGCTCTAAAGATAGAATCTTTCATGCTTTCTCAACAACCATACTCAAAATCCTCATTCTCTAGCCCTAGAAAACCTTTGTTTCCAAGTTTTCCTAACAGGAAACAACCATCTCCGTACGAGTCCCGTATTTCTCTTACTCCCACTAATACTACCATCCAACCATCTTCTTCCCAAACCCTACCCGTCATGAAGACTCCACCACCTCCACCTCAACCTAGTAATGCTCAGCCCATTAGATCAAAACCTAAAAACCCTTATGCATACCCAACTGAAAACAAGTGTTATAAGTGTAAGAAACCAGGTCATACATCAAACCAATGTAGAAGTGGGCGTACATTGATGGTTGAAGAAGAGTATGCTAATGTGTATGAGGAAGAAAGTGAAGAAGTTATTGGAAATATGGAAGACATACCTACATATGCAGAAAAAGGAAAACATACTAAACTAGGAAACTAACAAGTTCTAGAATAGTTCTAGAATAGGGAAATCATAAATTAAGAAATAATACTATAAATAGAAAGAGGTCTGACATTCATGTCAAATGGGGGTGAATTGGTCTAGATGTCCTACATCAGTTACGGTAATAACCGTTCGACTATTCGAATCAATGTCAAGTAATTCGGATTAACATACGTGTGTAATTTACTTAATTATAATAATAATTATAATGCGGAAAACAAAGTAAATTACACAACAAGATTTTTTTAACGAGGAAATCGCAAATGCAGAAAAACCCCGGGACCTAGTCCAGTTTTGAATACTCTTAGAATTAAGCCGCTATACAATGAAATAATAATTTTTATTAACTAGTTGTGCTTTCACTTGATGATGCATGGTTAGCTTAGGGCTCTTGATGTTCCATGCTTGAGATTAACAACTAATATTTTGAGAATCTACTATTGGCAATACTTTAGAATCACAATTTCTTTTGTTGGATCTATATTGTCTAGAATTGCATGATAATTATTAATATTTAATCTCATAAATATTGGTAAATATAGGAATCTTAGCCTTAGTCTTCTCAATAATCTTGATATCAACTTTCAATTAAATTTGCTACTTCTAGTCTTAGAATTTAAATCTAGAATCGAATCTTAGTCTGAGAATGGAGTCACTTTTTACCACTTTCTACAACACATCTTAAGGTTTATCGTGATAACATTATCTGTGAGGTGATAGAGATGGATTCATGCCATGTTCTTTCCGGATGACCATGAAAATATGACATAGATGCGTTGTTTCGTCAAAAGGCACACACCCGTTCTATTGGAGAAGGACGAAAGTGTTGTTGCTACTGACCAAGACACAACAAATCAATGATGAAAAGAGAGTGCTTCCTAATAACGCTCTATGTGTTATCGCTATTAGCACTTGTGGAGGTCATATGAGTTTGCTGATCAATGTAAACTCGAGGAGAGTTCATTTATAGTAGGGCATCTTGATACATGACGTATATTTAAGGGTTTTATTATTCGAGTCTCGTACCCATTCAATTTAGTTGCTTAGTCGTTTTATTAAAAAAAAGAAAAGGATTTTCTTTCTTCAATTAATTTTCTTAGTTTGCAAGTCTAATAAGATATGAGAACTCAGATAAGTGAGAAGGAGTTACCACGAGTATCTTTAAGAGTATAGTTGTTGGGATAATCTTCACAGGTGTGTGAAGCTTTGATCAGCAAAGGGTTTGCTAGGGTAATAATAGGACTATAAGAAGTCTTTGTTTCTTCCATTTTAATTTGTTTGTGCCATATCAAGGACCTAGTCTAGCTTTGAATACTCTCGGAATTAAGTCGTTACAAAAATTGACTAACGCAACTTCGTATAGTTGAGACCAAGTAAACACTCCTTTGTTACTCAGTCAGTTCCTTCAGGACAATTTCAATATTGTCAAATTATCATAGGCGAGAAATACACATCAAATTATAAATAGTATTCGGTCATCTCATGCCCAATAAATTTCATGGGTACTCCATAATGAGGCATATCTTGCCCGATAAAACAAACAACAAAGTATATGGATCAGACAACATGGTTTGGCCTCTTGTATAGCCTTAAGTCGAACATGTGAAGTATTAGGCTAAAATTGGGGGTGAGCAATGAATGGATGGATGTGGATTTGGTGTCAACCGTGTCCAATCCATCTATATGACATATTTGAGGTTTTCACCCACGTCCAATCTGTTATCCTTCGGATTCGACACCCGCGGGTGAGCGGATGAGTAGACTGGACGCGTGTGACTTTGTGAATTTTATAAATTTAAACAAAAACAGGTAAATGTTAACAAGAGTAATATAACTTAGTTTTAAAACTTGGATTACTGAAACCTTAAGTAATTGCAACATAAAAAGAGTAACGTAACGTCTTTCAATAACCAAAATCAAAATATTTATTAGTACGAAGGCCTCTGATCCATGCAAAATTGATACTTTTGGAATATCTTTGAGGAACTTCAATGCACCTCAATAAGAAACCATATATATTATCTATCAATTTCCTATAATAACCTTCATATATGTATATACCAACATTAATTTTAGGATCAGGTGTTCAACGGATGAGTTACACCTTCGTTATTTAGTCAGTTCCTTCAGAACAATTTCAATATTATTAAATTATCATAGGCGGGATATACACATCAAATTATAAATATTATTTGGTATTCCCATCCCCAATAAATTTCATGGATACTCCAGGATGAGGCCTATCTTGCCCGATAAAACAAAGAACAAAGTATATGGATTAGACAACATGGTTTGGCTTCTTGTATAACCCTAAGTCGAACCTGTGAAATACTAGGCTAGAAGTAGGGGTGAGCAACGAATGGGTGGATGCGGATTTAGTATCAACCATGTCTAATCCATCTAAATGACAAATTTGAGATTTTCACCTACATCCAATCTGTTACCTTTCGGATTTGACACCTGCAGGTGAGCGGATGAGGATGCGTGTGACTTTGCGAATTTTAAAAATTTAAACGAAAACGGATAAATGTTTAACAAGAGTAATATAACTTAGTTTTAAAACTTTGGATTACTGAAAACTAAAGTAATTGCAGCATAAGAACGTCTGAAAACTAAATTAAAATTTGATTACTCTTTTCAGAGTATCAAAGATAAAGAAGTGTAATATTGTCGAGTTCGAACCACAGAGACTGTTGGTGCTCAAAAGAGTTTTTTTTTTAGCAAAGCTATATTATAAAGTTGATTTGTAATTGAGTTGTGAAATGCAGCAAACGATAATTGTAAAAGAAAGGAATAAGTGATTGTGTATCTACCAAGACTTTGAGGTTCCACCTAATGTATTCAAGTATTATGTGATCAAATTATAACTCGAACAGAACTGAATAATGATTCGTTCTACCCGGAAGATATAGCAAATTGGGATTTTAAAGTAACTAAAACAAATACCATATCATGACTGATTGATTATGTTTCTAAAATAAAGCTCAATTGAGAAATGTCACAGGGATTCCCTAGCATTCAATGTATCCGGAAATCACAATGAATCTAAGAAGTTTGTAGACATCATTAACACAAAAATGCAATCAAACGAAGACAAAGAAATGGACTAAAACATGATATTCATTTATGATCACTGTAAAGAATACTAGAACCCATTAAGCTTCCCCTCTTGTCTTGGCAGAGAGGGGTTTAGCTTCTCATTGTTGTATAGATAGCCATAAAAAATATTGAATCAAAAACTCTAACACACAAGAGAACTAAAAAGAACTGAAAATGAATAGAAAGCAAAAGAAAATTAAGATTGTAGTATTAAGAATACTAGAAACGTCTTTTAAACCAAAATCAAGATATTTATTGATATGAAGGCCTCTGATCAATGCAAAATTCATACTTTTGGAATATTTTTGAGGAACTTCAATGCACCTTAATAAGAAACTAAATAAATTTGTCTATCAATTTCCTATGATAACCTTCGTATGTTTGTACAATACCAACATTACTTTTAGGGTCAGGCATCCAATAAATGGGTGATGTTCCACCTGCATCCAACCCAAGAAAAATACGGATTCTCCAAATCCACCCATAGTTGATCCGCTAAGAAACGAATTGAGCGTCACAAAATACGAATTTGGTGGGGTAAAATAGGAAGATAGGCCTGTCAATGGAAGAATATCCGTCGGATATTAAGGAATCCGATATCCGACATGTTAAGCACTATCGGATATTCGATATCCGATAATATCCTATAGGATATCAAAATCAAATATCGATTCTGATATGTTAAGCTATCGGATATCGGATAAATATCCGACAATATCCGTTTCTGACCAAAAAAAAATCAATAACCTGTAAAGCTTCAGAGGTGAAATTTAATTTCTATTTCTCATACATAAACAGTCTTAAAACATTACTCTTAAATAGTTATGTCTCTAAGTCTCTCACTCACACATACATGAAAAGAAACACAAGCAAATGCTAAAGAAAGTAAGAAACTTCGAAGCACTAAGTATGATAAGTAGGCCTGTCCAGTCTCCAACTCTCTTTTCTTCAGTCTTCTTCGATTTCCATATCTGTATTATAACAAGTCAACATTTAGATAAGATATACAACTACATCTATAAGTAGTAATAATAGAAACTAGGAAGAATAACAGATGAAAGATGCACTGAGTTTAAGCAAAAAAAAGAGGAAGAAATGTTACCTTCATCAAAGAAATCTGGCAACCAATCGCTTAAGCACAACAATGCTTCAACAAGCTCTGGATCTAATGAAGCTCCGTGTGTTGTAAGCACTCTACCACCTACACTGAACATTGATTCGGATGCCACACTGGTGACTGGGATAGCCAAGACATCTCTTGCCATCTTTGCAAGAGTTGGGTACTTAGGTGCATTTAGCTTCCACCAACTCAAGATTTCAAACAAATACCCATCTTTTGGTGAGCCTTTGCTAAGCATTGGTTCTTCTAAGTACTTGTCCAACTCAGATTTCTGCACCTCAACTTCAATGTTTTCCATCATAAACTCAGCATAATCAGAATCACGTACCTCATCTAGATTGCCTGAATCCATCATACTTGAGCTAGAGACAGAGCTGAGAGCGCCAAAAGTGTTCATCTGCATTTGAGTTTTGTGAGTCATATGCATTGAAAAGAGCTGTCAATTGTGTTTTAAATTTTGTATACTCCACTGCATAGCCACTGGATCCATACATCTTCTTATAACGAAACTCTACCCATCTTGCCTTATATCTTGGATCTAACACAACTCCAATGCTCATAACCAAATTACTATCAAGCCAATATGCATCGAACTTTTCCCTCATCTTCAACCCCATTTCTATGATATACTCATAATCACTGTGTTCCCATTGTTTGATGCACTTGTTAACTTCATACACCCCATTATAGTACAAATTTGCAGTTGGATACTTAATCCCAGCAAACCTGGTTGAAACATCATTAAACACCTCTAAACATGCACAAATAACTACCCCTTGTTTCCACTGGTCAACACTTGGTAGACACTCGAATTCAGGATCAAGGACAGCTAATCTTTCAAACCCTGTTCTCAGTTTAATTGCATTTTTGAGCATAACATAAGTTGAGTTCCACCTAGTGTCCATGTCTAGACTAACTTCCTTTCCATACAACCTAACTTGTGACACAACCAATTCAAATCTCTCCTTCCTAGCTTGTGAAGATTTAACATACTTAACACAATCTCTAATTTTTTGCACAAACTTAGCAGCAACTTTCATACCATCTAGGACAACCAAATGAAGAATGTGGTTGGCACACCTCATGTGAAACAATTTCCCATCAAGAATTAGGCAATCCTTACTCTCTAGCCACCTAATCAAGTTTCTCATCATCACACCATTGGTAGCAGCATTATCAGCAGTTAAAGCAAGGAATTTCCTATCTATGTTCCATTCAAGAGTGCAAGTTTTAATACATTCTGTGAGAACATCTCCTGTGTGTGGTGATGGCACTAAAATATAAGCTAATGTTTTCTTCACCAAGTTCCATTCATCATCTATGTAGTGGCATGTTACACAACAATACCCATCTTTAGTATGCTTAGCAGTCCACATATCAGTTGTAAGACTACATCTAGAGGTCAAATTATCCAATGCTAGTCGCAATTCTTGTTTCTCTTCACGAAAAAACTTTATCACATCACTTCTAGTTGTATTTCTACACATGATCTTAGCAGCAGGGTTCAAGGACTTGCAAAACTAACTAAAGTAAAAATGTTGAGCCATGTTTAAAGGGTAATCATGCTTAGCAATCATTTTAGCCATGTATTCCCTAGAAACTGCAGGATCATACTTGTAATTAGCTAATTTTACAGCTTTGTTACCTGCTGTTTTCAGTGAAGCAGTAATTTGTTGTTGTCCAGCCTTGTTCTGTGGTCTCTCTCGGCAAGTCTTTAGATGATTAGACAACCTGGTAGTACCAGTCTGACTACCAGCATCAATTACCTTTTTGCAATGATTGCATGTACCTAGTACAACAGCTTCCCTCACATGTTTTCTGTTGCGTCTTACTTTAACATCCCTTTCAAATTCATCCCACACAGGTGACCTTGTTGTTCTAAGTATTTTCTTCAGAGCAGTTAACAATGGATAATCATCAGCTTCTCTATCTTCATCATCTTTATTAGAGCCTGGCATGGTATCATCAGCTGGGTTCTCTTCTGGTTCTGGTAATCTCCTAGTGTCACTAGTACCATGTGTTGAGCCAATTGCTGAAGCTTGAACACTTTCACTTTGTGATTGTGAACCATCCATAGAAATGATGTCATTTGATTGAGATTGAGGCAAAGGGGTTGACTTTGAGGTTGCAACTGTCTTGCCCTTGGCTGGTTTTTTAAACATTTTCGCAATTGCCTATATTAAAATTAAACACAGAATAAATTACCAAAGAAATGATTGAGAAGAAAACTCAAATTTTGAAACAGCAACAGAAACCCTAATTTGCAATTTCTGATTTCAAAACCCTAATAAATTATAATTTCATATAAACTCATACAAATTCATCACTCTATATCATCAAATTCTATCAACAAACCCAAAACAAAATAACTTTCAGAGAGAGTCAGAGAGAGATTAGTACCAGCGTAATTTAGGGTATAGCTTAATCCATTACACCCTCGATCTTTCACGCCAAGTTTAAGAAATTGATGTTGCAAAAGATGACCAACTCCTGATGCTAAAACGGAAAAAAGAGAATAGAAAGATTGATTTGTTGCAGAGATTAAATGGAGAGTGGAGACAGTGGAGAGGCGGTGAGAACTGAGAAGAGAAGAAAAAAAGAAAAACCAAATGAGTTCCACTTCGAGTCTTCGACTGCTAGTTAGGTATAGGAAAAATAGAAAATTATAAATACGCCCCTGTTATATCGGATATCGGATATTAAGCAAACGGATATAGCCTAATCCGATTCCAATATGTTAAGGAAGAAATATCCGATAAATATCCATATCCGATATCCGGTAAAACGGATAAAATTCTATAGGATCTCGAATAATCGGAAATGGATTCCGGATATCGGACATATATTGACAGGCCTATAGGCAGACTTGGGTGCTTTGCCGGAAGCCAAGAAGGTAATTTGGTTCGAGGGGCAGGTGGCCAAAAAGAAATATTCCCATCAACGTACGGTGGATTCCATTACCGAATTAGGAGGGAGAGAGGGAAATAAGAAAGAAGTCCTCTCTCTCTCCAAAATCACATTTGTTCATATTTTACCTTATCCCCTATTTCTTCTCCAACGGAAAAACCCAAAAATGACAAAAACAAATGAACAAGGAATTCTAGTGTGGAGAAGAATTCCTGGTTTAGAGAACGATTCCTCACAACAACAACAATGGAGAGGAGGAAATTTGAGAGGTGTTGGTGTTGGATTTGCTTCAGTATCAATGATAGAAAACAACAAGGAGAAAGATTTCTTTCCATCAACAGACCAATTCTTGAAACACCCTTTAGCTTTATTAGCTTTGGTACCTAAAGATGCTGCACTCTTTGCAGCCGGTGCTGTTGCTGGTGCTGCCGCTAAAACAGTCACCGCTCCTCTTGATAGAGTTAAATTGCTTATGCAGGTAACTTTTTCACGTTTATTTTCTGTGAATTTAACCATGAATTTTCTTTTTTTTGTTTGTTTGTTTATGGGGTTTTAGGGTTTTCTTGAATATCCATTTTCATGTATGAAGAGAATTCTCAATTCTAATCTTTGGTACAAGTTTTAGTCTGCATTTCGTTTTGATTTTCAATTGTCTTGGAAATGGGTTTAGTTATGAAATTAAAGTGTTTCCGGTGGAGGTGTGGTTATCTTGAATTGTTAGATTTTTCCTGTGTAACAGCGATATGCATATGGGTATTATGACACTACGGCCAAAAACATAGGAAATGTAGACATGCGTCAGGTTAATTTTGTATATTCGGGAACATTATTTAAATATCCCTCAAAATTCGTCCCTTAAAATATACCCTTATTCAATTTTTAAAATTACCCCTACCTTCTGAAAAGTGGAAGCAACTAGTACAAATTACTTTCAGAAGTGGACGCAACTAGCACAAGTAGCTTCCAGAAGTGGACGCAACTTTATACAAGTTGCTTCCAAAAAGTGGAAGCAACTTTCTCAAGTTGGCTCCAAAAAAATTACTTTTTACCCCTCGGGGGTATTTGTGCAAGGTCAACATAAATGGAGGGTATTTATAACATTCTCATTCTTAAGAAAATGAAAAGGCTACATCCAGGTTTATGATGAAGAAAATGTAGCCATGTTATATGGAACTATATCGCAAATTGGCGTAAGTTTAAACGGTAAGTACAGTTGTTGAAGTGTCCGCGTGTATCCGATGCTGAGTACCAGTGTTGAGAAGTATCCATAAAGGGAACTTTTGAAAAACTAAGTGTCGTTACACAACAATTTCGTGTATGAATTGCTTTAGTATGAGAATTAAGACTGCAGAGCCAGATATTATTCTTTTGCTTGTGTTTTTTCTGTCACTTGACTATATAGAAAATATGTTGTTATATTGGTTGAAATATTTTTTAGAGTTCTCTCCTAATTTTGTGTTTTTTTAGACACATGGATTGAGGGTTGGAGAAGGAAGTGCGAAAAAGGCGATAGGATTCCTGGAGGTGAGTTGTGATTCAACTGTTATGCCAAATTCATGTCTTGCCCTTCATGCGAATGTAGTTTAGTTTCTTATTATTTTATGTATTGGAGAACTGAGCTACTTGGGTGCAAAGCTCATTATCATCTCATTTGCACTGGCTAGCTTATTTAAAATAATGTGTAAAATGTTCTAGTATGACCGTTTTACAGGCAATTTCGGTTATAGGAAAAGAAGAAGGATTAAAAGGGTATTGGAAGGGAAACCTTCCTCAGGTACTTGACTTACCAGCTTCCCTAAAAAGACTTGTTAGATGTTTCAGAATTTTATTTATTAGTTTGTTTCAGGTCATACGAGTCATACCATATAGTGCGGCGCAGCTCTTTGCTTACGAAGCTTACAAGGTAAAGTCATATTGCCAATTTTATGTGGAGATATTTTGATAGCTAATATTGATATCAAGACATGTGGTGTGATGTATATTTTCTCTTCTGAGCTTATAGAAACTGTTCAAAGGAGATGGTGATGAGCTTTCAATTCTTGGAAGACTTGCCGCTGGGGCTTGTGCTGGCATGACTTCTACCCTTGTATGTACCAAATGTTACTTGTTTTCTTTTCATTCTTTGGAAGGCTAGCTGACTAGTTATATTGTTCACTTCTCTCAGGCTCTCAGCCATTATTATATAACTTTATATATTTAGGTTGACTTTATGATTCCTTCGTACAAGAATGGTTGTTTCTATCAAGAATTAGGGTTTTGTCAATCTGTCAGCTCTTTTTCTTCCCAAATGGGGTTTTAAGATTCTTATGTCTACATTTGCAGGTGACGTATCCTTTGGATGTCCTACGGTTAAGGTTAGCAGTTGAGCCGGGTTGTAGAACTATGTCCCAGGTAGATATTACCATGTTGGTAATTCTTCGATGGAAGAATGATGATTAGATAAGTAATTCTTCTTGTGAACTGTTTGCAGGTTGCATTAAGCATGTTAAGAGATGAAGGAGTTGCATCATTTTATAATGGCCTTGGACCTTCTCTTATTGGAATAGCGCCTTACATTGCAGTGAACTTCTGCATTTTTGACCTGTGAGCTAACCCTTCCTCCGATATTTTCCTTTTTTATATTCAGTGCTGTAAACTGGACTGCTGACATAATGGTAATCTCAGGATCTGAAAAGGGAACTATTTGTTACATGTGCATATTAGGGTGAAGAAAGCTCTGCCAGAAAAGTACCAAAAGAGGACTGAAACATCTCTTGCAACAGCTTTGGTGTCTGCAACTCTTGCCACACTTATGTGTTATCCCTTGGATACGGTGAGAAGACAAATGCAAATGAGAGGATCACCATACAAGACGGTTCTGGATGCTATTCCAGGTAATATCTTTCACCTTAGATAAAATGCCAACAATTCCTTCAATTGCCGGTGACAGTGTTAATTGTCAACGATTTCCAAGAACAACTGTAAATCATATAAGTTAAGGAAATTAGAGTACAGGTTTCTGTATGTGGACCGTGAGCTAAGGTTCTCAATAGTAAAACATCTACATATTAAAATCTACTTCACTTCCTGTACCAAAATTCCCACTACACGGTAAAGCCTTACAATTTGCTATAATATTATTGCTAACAGGTATCATTGAACGCGATGGTGTTATCGGCTTGTACAGGGGTTTTTTGCCTAATGCGTTAAAAAACCTTCCGAATAGCAGGTTTGTTTCTGCTCTTTCTGTGTCAGCATCAAGGGTCTGTTTTTCCACTTTTTAGGTTTTGTAGTAAGCACTTTTGGCACATTATGAGCTTTGAAGGATGAGTATTCTCATACCTCAAGTAGTGGGGTCCATATTTTATTTTCCTATCCACAACAATCTACCTCCGATGTTTAATGTATGGTGCTTTGTTGTGTTGCAGTATAAGGCTTACGACATTCGACACTGTTAAAAGTTTGATCGCATCCAGTCAGAAAGAGCTTGATAGAATTGTAGAAGAGAACAGGGAAAAACAAAACTAAAACATCTGTTCACATCAAAACAACAATTGGTGAGTACAAGCTTTATGTTGATGGCCATGTTGTATGATATTGCCATCCCAATTTTGTAAAACCCAATATTCATAGATTCATTTTTTTGGTGTTTTTTCTGATGAGCCGCATCCTAGTGCTGTAATTTTAACTATTGAATTTTGTAGAATTCTTTATGTAAGACCAAGTTTTAATTGCCTTTATAATAGTGTTATACATCCATCTTTCCAGCTATTGTTCTTTGTTAAACTATGCCTTGTGGGAAGACAGACTCTTTTAATGTTTCCAAAGTCCAGGTTGTTAGGTAATGGCCAACTTAACTGCAAGCATGAATATTGCTAGTTGCTACATGGCCCAACAAAATTTATAGCATGTTTGGATGCAAAAAGCAAAAACTCTAAAAGTAGAAGTTAGAAGCAAGATGTTTTCGCTTCACAAAAAGTTAACTTTTTTGTTTCCCACAAACCCAAGCTAACTTCTCTACTTCGAGACTCATGCTGTAATGCCAAGATTTCAGGTATTAAAAATTTCGAACACAAACTTACCCACAGTTTAAGAGTAATGACAGCCACAAAGTTTGAGCTCATTGTTCTTCTCCCACTGTTTTTGGGTTATAATTAACCAAACAGATAAACAAAATCATACTTTAGAACCATTTGCATGAAAACAAATCAATCTTCATTAGATGAAATAATAGTTTAATACATTTCAAACTGATTTATAAATCAATTATAACAAGTGGACAATTTGTACTTTGTACAAATTGTACTTTCTTTAGATTTCAGATATCTTTTTTCTGATTTTTCTGATATATGCAGATAAATTAAACAAATGATTTAACTCTAGATTCCAGAAGCAAAAATCTTGTGTTCTGTTTCCTCTCATTGAAGCAGAATCACTTATTTCCTGCAACTTTATACAAAATTCAAATTCCAACACCAAATTTTTGTTGACGTACGCCTGTCATTTGGTTAGATTTCTTGTTCCCGACATTAACTATATCATTTGAGAACTCATTGGGGATATAACCGTGCAACTCTATTAAAAAGCACCCAGGGAATTGGAAGCTCCGACCTGGATTCAACCCGAGCAGCCTTAGCCTTGGTTATTTTTATATCCTAGTCCTCCTGAAGTTACAAAAAAAAAAAAAAAAATGTACTCGAAAAAAAACAACTGCACACGAATTTTGAGAGGAGGAAATTTTGTGATCCAGCAAACAGTGCCTAATAATTTTTGTTGGCATGGCTGGCTGTCTCAGTCTCATTGACCCTCTTGCATTACTAAAATGCAGTTGTACAGCCAATTGGTTGGAAATGTAGTTGAATACCTTAGAATGTAAGATTCAATGTGCAACCATCCTATAAATCCTCCTTAATTTATTGACAAAACAAATCCCAGTGTCAATAAAAATATGTGTCTCTCTTCAGAGACAGAAGTTTCTTTTATAGTTTTCTAATATACTAGTAGTAGTTGATTTCATCAATGGAGCTAGCTAGCGTTTAATTATCTTCAAGAACACTTAAAAATGCAGCTAGCTAGCTGCTATAAATTCAGACTCAAAAATAACCATCAAGTTCCATATACTAAGAATTATATTCTTCATCTAAAATGGCAGTTTCAAAAGAAACTAGCAGCAGCCCAGGCAAAGTTGCACTGATTTGTGGCGTCACGGGGCTAGTCGGGAAGGAGCTTGCACGAACCCTATCAGCGAAGCCGCGCTGGAAAGTCTACGGTGTTGCGCGAAAACCAGATGATTTGATCATTCAAAGTCCAAATTACAACTTCATTTCTTGTGATCTCTTAGACCCTTTGAAAACATCTGAGAAACTTTCTTGTTTACAAGATGTGACTCACATTTTCTGGGTTACTTGGGTCAGTCAGTTTCCATTAGATTCCCAAGAATGCTGCGATCAAAACAAAACAATGATGTCTAATCTCCTGAACGCCATTCTTCCGGTAGCTAAATCGTTGAAGCACGTTTCTCTTCAAACCGGAACGAAACATTATGTATCTCTGTACGATCCTATCTTGTACGGAAACGAGATTCGGTACTACGACGAAGAAAGTCCTCGGGTTGAAGAAGGGTGCAACTTTTATTACGCATTGGAGGATTTGCTCAAGGAAAGATTGTCAGGTAAAGTCGCGTGGTCGGTTCACCGGCCGGGAATGATTCTTGGTAGCTCTCAAAAGACTATTTACAATGTCATGGGATGTTTAAGCGTTTACGGGGCTATTTGCAAACATCTTAGCCTGCCATTTGTGTTTGGAGGTGTAAAACAGTGTTGGGAACAAGTTTATGTTGATATTGCAGATGCAAGGTTAGTCGCCGAGCAACACATATGGGCGTCGACGAATGATGCGCTATCGACGTCGGACGGGGAGGCGTTTAATGCGATAAACGGCCCGAGGTTTACATGGAAAGAGATTTGGCCAAGTTTGGGAGCTAAGTTTGGCGTTGAAGTGCCTCCCCCTGAAGAGATTTTCTCACCAAGTTTCACGTTTTCAACTTTCATGGCCGATAAAGGAAATGTATGGGACGACATTGTGGAAAAAAATGGTTTGTGTAGAATCAAGGTTGGAGATTTGGCTAACTGGGAATTCATGGATATTTTGTTCCGGTGCCCGGCAAAAATGCTGGCTAGCCGTAAAAAGGTCGACCGGTTGGGGTTCACGATGACTTATGAGACGTTGGATTCCATCTTGTATTGGATTGATTGTATGAGAAATGAAAGGCTTATTCCATAAGAGAAAAGTGGTGGAGGATCATAAACTTGGGGCTGGTTTTTCTGATTATTGTACAGATTTTTATTAATTAAGAAAATCATATTGATAATTATTTATTTATTATCATTGATGTTTGAAGTATACAACAACAATATTTATTAATTAATGTATTATTTTATGGTGATTGAGGTACAGTTGTGATTTTTGCCACTAAAATAACCGAAGGGTTGTGTCTTTTCCCCTATTTTTGCTGATTTTGTCGTATGCAAAATCCGAAATGCTAGCTTGACCGAGCTTTTATCCGGACCAAAAATCACATCTCTAATACACGACTAAGCCCCACTTTATTCCATTGATGATGTCAAATTCTCAATGCTAAGAACGCTTCAGGAGCCGCCCATTCCCCTCTCGGGATAAAAATCAGGAAAACCTATTGGTGAGTGTATCACTCCCCTATGTAAAATTGATCATTTTTCTTCTTCAAGTCAGATTTTTTTTTTATGACTTTCAAGAGAAAATTCTTCCGGTTAACATCAAATTCATTTGTTTTGCTATTATGGAAAAATTATATTCCAATAAAACTCTAAACTGCCAGCAAGATAATTCATATACAATGAGTGTTTAGGAATTTGATTACGGAACATATATTTGTGATTTTTCTTGTGTGAATAAAAAAATTCATTAAAAAGAGACTACGACTCATGGAAAGTCTGCATTACAGAGTTAGTAGAGCCATCTAATATAGTTAATACGATTCGGGGATTAGTATCCCCATCTAAAACTGAAGTAAAGGTTTTTGCTTGTTTTGCTAAAACATCCACAACAGCATTCCCTGTCCTGAGAACAAAATGGAAATGTAGAAAATTTGTGCATAAACCTGCTAGCCTGTCAGCTTCATCCAACAGGTTTTTACTATGCCAGGATATTTCTGGAGTAGAGCCATTAAGATACAAAAAGAGACTATCACAATCGTCCTCGATTATGAAATGCTTGATTCCTTTGTCTTGAGCCCGATAAGTTGCCTAAAGAATGCCTACAACTTCTGCTTCTTGTGGATCTGCACTTTTTGATGGTCCTGCTCTGCCTCCTCCAAAACTACCTGCATTATCTCTCAAAATTAGAGAAAAACTAGATGGAGCTAGGGCTGAGTTCCAAACTGCATCCACATTAATTTTAAACTTTTGGATTTATGGTGGTGTCAGGGGATAGTAGTTTTTTGTGGGTAGTTTAGGTTTTTTGTTAGAAGGTTCCCTAGTCCAGAAAAGAATATGGTTATTAATTTTTATGGACAGTTGTATATGAGTCTTTGAAATTCCTTGAAAAACTCTATCACATCGTTCCTTTCAAATAAACCACATTTTAGTAAGGAGAAGCTCTATTGATATTTCTGATTTTTTGCTTTGAAATCATGATTTACTTAGGTCCAGGATGCTTAATGAGCGATCTATTTGGATTCTTATAGGGCTAGGTCATGTTTCCCAAACATCTTTAACATACCTAAAATGAAGAAGAAGATGTTCAGTTGTTTCAATATCCTCACCACACACATAGTGCAGGAAGGATTAATGTCTTTTATTTTTCCTACTAATTTTGCATTAGTTGAAAGAGCATTTTGGGTACATTTCCAGAAGAAAAGTTTAATTCTTGGCGATACATCTAGTTTCCATAAGTATTTCAAAAGGTTTCTGGAAGAGATAAACTCACAATATCTATCCTTGTCTCATTTAATTTGTCATACGTAGATTTAACACTGTAGTTTCCTAATTTTGTTAGGGTCCATCTGAGAGTGTCATTTTTTTTGTATATTTGATTTATCCATGAATAGATGAATACTACAGATTTTTGAGGCTATGTCAGTGGGGAAGATATCATGTATGAATCAATAGTTCCACTATTTAGTAGCTTGGTCTACAAGATCCGCCACTAGAGTTATAGAAGTTAAAAAAAGAATTGTAATGCATTGAGAGATTTCCATTTAGACCGGGTACCCAGTTGTCCTCCAAATTTTTTTATACCAAGGCCATTTCCTACTTCCAAAATAATGTACTTGGTAATGAGTTCTAATTCTTTTGCAGATGCATTTCCATGTCTAGGATCAGATCAACATATTGATGTCTATTTTCCTGGATCAGATCTTTGAACAGTTTTTCTCAAAGATCGTCCTCAATATCCTCAAATTTCTCGAGATCTTCATCTATAGCATCACGACTGATTTCTCGGATTCTACACACAGTACCTTGATTATGTTCACAAGCTAAAGCATTAACCTTCTGATTAATATTCCGAGCATACTCCCTATTACCGATTCCAAGTTTAATCAGCTTTGTTTGGTTACGGATAACAGTTCTTAGTAATGCTGCCTGTCTATGATGAGTTTCAACAGTACTGAGGAGGACTTGTCGAAGATTGAGAATATCAATCTTAGTATCCAAATTGTTTTGGACAAGAAGACTAGTAACTCCTGCATGAGATGTCACATCTTCATTATCTTTTCGTTTATCCTCACAACCATATTTCTTGAAGGAATCAACAAGATTGATAGTTTCACTAGAAACCTTTTCACTCAAGGCTTTTAAAATCTTGGCTTGAGATCTGGTTTGAGGATACATCTTTTTTAGTATAAGTTCTCAAACAAGATGAGTACATACACCAGAGGATTTCAACACATACCAAACATAAGTATCAGCCTTAAATAAATAATTCTGACCAGATTCAAAAATAATTTTGCATCTTATGTGTCTCCATATCCTAAAGATTTTTGAAAAGAATCAGTCTTCAAAATCATGCAGTAAAACTTATCCTGTTTACACAAGTTATTGTAAGATAACTTTTCTACACATAAAGCATTATTAAATTTCTTCAAATAGATTGTGTATTATCTCTATGTTGAATAAGAGATATTAACAAGATACAAGATGCCCATATACTTGTGCTTCCTTGCATCAAAATATTGGGCATTATAAGGATGCACTTGTTAAGTGTTGGGGTGAGAGGAATTTTCCTCACCAAGTATCTTTAAAGCAACATTTTCTTTCTTATCTTTAAAGACAAGATCTTGTGTCCTTGTATGGGTTCCAAATGCGATTGATACATCCTTTTCATCATGATTATTGAGTGATGGTATATTCTTGATTACTCTTTGAGTCCATGATGGTATTTCCTTTTTACTCGAACCCAAGTAGTCTTGATCAGACATCTTACAGATTGCAGAAATCTTTGTTTCAAGACTTTCGATATGTATTTTTAAGGTATCCATACAGATTTTCCAAAGCATACCTCTTGACATGACACTGTAAGAATTTATTCTTCAAGGATTTTACTCTTTATTTGTGAATGATCTAGCAATTGTGTAAGACATTCACACTCTGAAGGTTTTTGATTCACTTAATTACACAAAGCCAGCTTTTGTTCCGAATATTCTGCCAGATTATTTTGGAGGCTAAGTGTTTCTTGCTTTGTTTCACAGATTCTTACATTCAGTTGAACAATAAGTTCTAAGACATCTTCTAGACAATCAATGAATTTTCATGCTTCTGAATTTTTTTTTGACTTTATTAAAAAACCTTTTCAATCCAGTCAGAAACTCAGAATTAGGGCAGGATAGTGGATTTAAATCTTTCTTACTGTCTGGGATAGAAACAGAAGATTTTCCACTAATGATTGGAATCGGACCCAAAACAGATTGTGGATCAGGCACTTGTACCTTTTATTTTGGATGCATTATTTTATTATCATGAACATGATTCTCAATCAAGTGTTTATTAGTCATAGACTTCGTACTTGATTTCAGGAAAGAATTACGAGACCAATTAACATCGACCCTTTTTGAGAGATTATTCTCAACATCTTGATGTACGCTAACTGATTCATTTATAAGTTTAGCTTTACTTTTATTATTTTGACTCATGTCTTATAGGTTGGATCGCACCAAACACATATTGTTATATCTTTTCGTATTTTCCTGCTCTGATACCAACTGAAAAAACGAGGGTACCAAAATACACCACAATCTTTTAATTTATCCATTATCCTCCACCGAATGTGATTTTCTATGGACTTAGTCGAGACAATACAACAATTCGGTTCACACTTCGTGTGATCGTCTATTGATACGAGATCGAGACAATACAACAACAAGATCACTTATGTGATTGACTATGGATACAAGATCGAGACGATACGACAACAAAGTGTGTACTTGATAATAGGTTCGGAAATAACTGAAACTCTTTAGGATCAATATCGAGTATTACAGAGTTAACATACTTATGCATTTTACTTAATTATAATAACAATTATGATGCGGAAAACAAAGTAAAAGACACATCAAGATTTTGTTAACGAGGAAACCGCAAATGCAAAAAGAAAAAAAAAACCGAGACCTAGTCCAGTTTTGAATACTCTCAGAATTAAGCCGCTATACAAAATTTAATACCAACTCTGTACAGTTGAGACCAAGCAGACTACCCCTAGCTACTTAGTTCCCTCAGTATTCCTGCACTTTCGACTTCTAGAGTCACGCACATGAATAACAAGTCCTTTTGATCATATTCCAAACAGCAAAGGAAAAATCTGTTTGGTAACCACTCTAATCAATCTTGCTAAAAATATTTGATGATTCGTTCGACAAAGGCTCTTATATTTAATTTAATAAACTCCTTTGTATGGTTAGATCAATCTAAATATTGATTACTGAAATAATCAAGTTCTAGATTCGCACTCAATCGATATAAATCTCAAAGAGAAACTATAGAGAGTTTCCGATCTCACGCAACTAATCAATCAAGTTTATCAAAGATAAACCGATTCTAGTTGGATCCCAACCAATCAAGGTTTGGGCACTAAATCCACAAATACAAAAACTAATAAGAATTCTTCTTCGTCTTCAAATCTTTTATTGCCTTCAAATACCGACACAACAACACTTGAATCCACTTGTGATCAATCACACACAAAACGAAGTCTGTTAACAATGGATTATCACAAGATGTCTTTAGATCCGAAGATGGTTCTAAATATCCCATCAATACTTTGATCTAGTCTGAGTGAATCTTATATCAGAAGAGAAGATTCTTAAGAATAAACAAACTAGGTGCAATCAAAGTTTCAACAACCGTTAGTCAATCAAATAAATAATCGAAAACTAATAACACTGCAATTATCTAGTTTCCCACCAACGGTACTTGTAGAGCTTCTTGATCCCACACAAGTCTTTAAACGAGCGGTCGTAAGAGATTTCACCTAATTAGGATACTTTCTTCTCCGAATAGACAACTCCACCAAAAACAACAAGAAATGAAGTTTTCCTGGCTCTTAGGATGGTTTGCAAGAAATGCAAACTCAAGTATTTATAGACCAAGGTTGTTTGGACAACAAGGAAATTCCAAATCCGAAAAATATTCTCAAGATATGCATTAAAGTACCTAAATTCGGTTTTCCTATTCCCAATAAATGTTGACCAATATTTTCGAAAAATCTCATGGAAAAACTTCTATTATTAGTCTAGCAGATTAACTAATAAAAATTTCTATTAATGTTTTAAATGATAGTAATTAAAACATATATGATGAAATTCATAATTAAATGTTTTTCACTTTTTCGGACCAGGGATCACCTTGAGTATCAAGGAATATCTTTGAACAATAAATGATAAGAGTTATGTACATGTTCAAATATGTCGACATCTAGAAGTTTCTTAGCAAACCCTAATTCCAAGCTTCACACAAAACTTACAGAGATATGTGAATATTGGAAACTCGGTTTCGCTTCTTGGGATCGGTTGTACCAACCTCACAATGTAAGTTGTGATCGGTTATACCATGGTTCCCAAACCATGTTGTGACCGGTTACACCTTGCTTCCCAGAGGTAGCTTGTGATTGGTTACACCTTACTTCCTGAGTTAGCTTGTGATCGGTTACACCTTGCTTTCCAAAGGTAGCTTGTGATCGATTGCAACTAACTTCCAATTCATCTTGTGACCGGTTATACCTTAGTTCCCAAAGTAACTTATGGCAAGTTACAACTTGCATTCAAATATAGCTTGTGATCGTTTACAACTAGATTTATAATGAAGCTCATGACCGATTGCAACAAACTATATTATATAGGCTATGACCGGTTATACCATAAATCTCAACAAGTTAAGATAGGTTCTACCAAAGCCATCTTCCATTGGTCCTCCAAAAGATATTCAAAGAATAACCAGACCAATCATGATTTCTTTCGATTATGAAACAACTTCATAAATGTACTTCCTTTAAACAAATGTTATAAAACATTGTTTCCTATGATGAAATAATTCCTATATAATGCACACATAATCAAATAACTATATACAATAAATTATGTCGATGTCGTACTTACGAAGTTCCAAAAGATAAGCGTTCATACTTCGTAATATGTTCATCCTTGATACTTTGATCATACTATAATGACCAAGTCACATCACTAGAATATTATATACAGTTTCGCATGTTATGATTTCAATATAGTACAACTTCAAAGATACGTTAGTGTTGATGGTGGTTTTCGGTTCAGGGTCAAAATTGTGAAACCCTGTTTTTAATGCGCTGTCATCCTGTAAAGGAACATAAGCCATTTGAAAGCAATGAGTGCATAAACCTCTTCGCTCACAAATGTATTGAGCAATTCAATATATTTGTATATATATATATATATAATTCACTCAGAATGGTGCATACAGCAACGATCCCAAATATTCTGTGAATTTATTCTCCACCGGCATTATTCGCTAATGCATTGACCTGCCTAGTATTTTCCTATGCTATGTTCCCGAGATGAACTTTCAATGTTGGCATGACATGACGATTAATGTTCACTCACAGCAGAGTAGCACGAATCTCCCGAAGTGTCAATATTGAAATATGCATGAAAACACTCGCGTATGCTACACCACTCTCTTATAAAGAGATCAGCGTGTTTACACACTTTTTAATTAAAAGTTAGCGCGATCGAACGCGTTTAAATTCCTTAAGGAAAATCTAGACTGTCCGTATCAGTCTTAAAAAACGATCACGGCCACACGATTTGGCCACACAATTCAACAAGCTTAGCCTACTTCTAGCGGAACTAGGCGATCATCATGATGACCACCGACAGGCCCACTAACATCCCGACTGATCGGATTCCATCTAGTACACCCGCAACGCCGTTGAACGCTAACCCTAACATGTGTGATCGCGCTGTTGAAAGATGAGCTCAAACGAGTTAAGACCGGCAAAAACGGTCTCAAAAAACATCACGACCTCCAACTTAGCTAGCCTAGTTGGACGTCTTAGATATTCATTTGAATGATCAAATAGGTGCTGACGCGTTCACCATCGACCCAGCTCCATACCTGGTTGATCGACCTACACATAGCAATCCAAGAGAGTGTCAAACCGTTTGCCAAAAGTAGGGCATCGCTCTTTAAACCCTAAATTGAGTCAGCGACATTACACAACTGCCACAAATCAATCATGGCCGCCCATCTTCGCCAGCCTAGTCAGACGACCTAGATCGAATTTCAGGAGGCCAACGAGATGCTTGCACATTCACCAGCAACCCATCTGTGCATATACCTAATCGGCTTGTCCAAATCAGTGGCAAACGCCACAAATCGTTTGGCTCAATGGTAGGGTGGCCGCATGGCTTCAAACCCTAAAATACAATCAACGGCAGCATACAGCTGCCACAAATCATCTCGTCCGTCCAACTTCGCTATCTTGGTCGGACGGTTTAGATCGGATTCTAGATGGCCAACAGGGTGACGCCGTGATCAACGGCCACCCCTCATCCATAGGGTCGTTCATAGGATCCCCAAACGATCACTCAAAGGTGGCTATTCGCGCTATTTGTATGATTCAACAATAGTCATTAACTGCCGCAAATCGTCTCAGCCACTCAACTTGGCTAGCCGATTTAAGCGGTCAAGATCCAACATGGATCAACCGATAGGATTTTAGAATGACTACCAGTCGCCACTCTCCTATAGGAACTGATCGTCCACCCCCTGGGATGCGAGCATAACTCCTACCAACTCCCTGAAAGAGGGTGGTCACACTCCTTTTAAGACATTCAACTCGCGACTAATTTGGACGAGCTCTAAAACAACGATGCTTCTTGCATATTGGTTATTTTTAACTGCTTGTTTAAAAGCGATGCTTTATATACATCGATTATAAACAATATTTTATAAATATTGATTTCACAAATAATTTTATTATTTGACCTAAAAGCACTATGTGCTGCTTTTAGCGGCGAGTCTCACGACTTGACCCATTTACTCGAGACATCAAATATGTCACAAACTGGGGGATGTTCATTGGGGTATTGGTATGACGGTTTATAGCGTGAGGCGTGCAATGCGCCCATTACGAGAAAGTGTCAGGAAAGAACGAACGGTTAACAACAATGAGAGTAGTGGGTGAAAGTGTGGCCAGTTTTCCCTCATAATGGAAACGTGGTGATCACCACTTTTTACATAACCCCACCTCTCCACTGCTTAATAACCTCCACTTCCTACAGGATCAGGGTGTGCTCGAACATAACTTGTATAAATATGATTTCAACCTATTTCAAACAGAACACTAGTGTTATCAACACAAGTATCCAGAAACCATATTCTGATACAAGTCATAAAACAACCACACCTTCATAATTCAACATTCTGATCTCAAACACCTTCTTCGCTTCCCTCCCTAAGATCAACCCTTCTCCTTCACTTTGTGGCCGAATTGAATCTGGAACGGCCATTTCTTGGTTTAGGCCAGAGTCTTACAGATTGATCTCTCGAATATAAAAGTACTCCCGTACAGTGCATTTGTTTAGGGTTTGAATTCGTTTCTCATCAACACACCCAAATTTACCAAAAACAGCAGAATCAGTTTTTACCCCAAAATAGTTAGGAATGGAAACAAGATCAAGTCAATATTATTAACCTCAAGTGAAAGGATGATGTCGTCGTGGTAGCCGTTACTTATTCACATTCTTTAGGTCTTCGGAGTAATACTTGTATGTCTCAACATTTCTAGACTTTCTAGTCTAATCTAAACGAAGTTGACTCTAGTATTTAATCAAGCGACTCTAGATGAGTCTTGATACTAAAATATGACAACAAAACTTGACATACCAACGCTTGGTGAGTTCAACCGAGCTATGCTCTAACACAACTGGTTGTATTTAATGATAATACCAGTCCAGTAAACCAAATCAAAGTACAATAAACTCAACATAACTAATATCTTCACTCACAGATGCATACAGAATAAATTACAAAAACACAACCAAACTTATTCTCAATCGACAATCGTTAACCAGTAAATCAACCAAAAACTAATGAATATGAATTAATGGTCAATAAGCTCCAAAAACTAACAAATTCATGATTTACTGAATTAGGGTTCATAAATGAGTATCTGAAAAACGAAACATTTCTCAAATTCATGATTTCCTACCAATAATCAAATCCCTTTATTTAAAATAAAAAAAAGATCAACTCATCAAAAAAATTAAATCAAAATGAAAAGATACTTATGAAATACTGTAGCAACATGACCAATGAAATGCTGAAAACAGGAAATCCCAAATTCGAGAGAGAAAGAAGTAAGATTAAAATCTAACCCTTATGAATGTTGCAATCATCTAAGATTCCCACTTTCCGTAGTCAATCGATTACAGGAATGATAGATGAAACCCTAGAATTTTTATCAGCTGAGAATAGAGAAAGAAATAACGTATGTTTTTTTCTTTTAGATGTTGGCCTTCCAACGTGATAGCTGACGAGGCACTCAAATATCCTAGTGTCATGATTGTCAGTGAAATTTCCGTGAATCCTTTTCTAATTTAGGACCTCTTCATCCTATGTGGCCACATTGAGTAATTTGCAATAGTATGAGGCCACATTCTGTTTTCCTGTGGTTAAAAGGGTCCAAATTTTGTAATTTTTACATTTGAGTCACTATACAAAAATAGGCATAGGGAAATTTCTAAGTTATCGTAACAGTTATTAATTGGACAACACATTCAATCTTATATCCAAGTTTTCTCATTAAATCAAGATTTTTCAGCTTGAAGTCTAGAAGCTCTATTTGTAAGGATCTTACGAGGACAATCCGCTCATGATTCGATAAAATATACTATAAGTTAAGAGCATTTTACAAAATGGTCACCCTCCTCTAATTGGTTTCACACATAATCATCACACCTTTAATTAGTGTTTGGAAAAGGGTATATCCATCCGACTTAAATGTTTTAAAAAAAAATAGTCCGCGTTTTTTTCTCTAAATAACCATCCTCTGTTGAGGTGATGGTGATTAAGTGACAATTAGAGTATTTAATTACGAAAAAATGCATGAAGTTTTCCAAAATGAAGAGTTTAAATACATGTGGTGTCTAACAATGCGCATGCCTTGATAAAAGAAATGTATTATATGCTTACCAAGAGTGTTTAAAGCGTTATAAAACAGGTAACGACTTGGATCAAAAAGACAAATATACAAACGTCGATCCCAAACAGTTGCACCAAACCTACTAGGGAATAATTATCTTAAAGCTTGGACGGACAAAGGAACATGTTGATGGCATAACCAAACATGATGTGTATCATGTGGTTGTACAAATTAAAAGGGGTTTATCAACCATTTGTAATTGGAGTCATGGATTGGATTCACATTATATAATTTACAAGATATATACGTTCTCAATTATACGTATTTATGTTGAGTTTCGAAAACACCCTATATTAACATGTGTGATTGCTTGATTGATGTATTTTTTTTTTATTGAAAACGCCCTGTATTAAAATTCTTATGTAACAAAATATAACTAACTGTAATTACAAGGTTAGTTGTTTATCCTCGATTATATCAAATATAATCTTTTGTCTAGGTGTATCACTACTCACTGATGCAAATATGATACGCATTTAACTACTTTAATAAAACAGTCATTTTAACTTGTCATTGTTTACTCGTTCTCGTTCCGGCGCTGTATTCACCACCACTACCATTTGTGATCTTCTTTCTCTTCGAATCTCTTTGAGACGAACTAGACACGGACAATTTTTAGGGTTCTGTTTCTCTTCAAGTCTCTTTGAAAACTACCACTTTATACTTCTTTTTCTCCAAATTCTATGTCTTTTTATTCTTATTGTTTTCTAGGTCTAGTTGAAGGAATTTTCTCCTTGAAGCGATTTTTTTTCCTCAAATGATGAGATTAAGTGAGTGAGAGATGAAAATGAGTGGAGTAAAGAATATGGTTTGGTTTAATGACAAGACTCAAGGGTTGTTTGTTTAGGTTTATAGGAGGATTATAAAGGAAAGGAAGATAAACATGGCAAGATAGTAAAAGGAGGAAAATGTAAAGTTGTTTTACTTTATAGAAAGAATGGAATAGGGTTTATTTGATTTATAGTTAACATCGGTCGATCGGACATATATCGGGTAAATATTGTGTGTTTTCTCTTGACCAAAATGATACGCAAAATATATGCAATACAAGAATATTCCGATTATATCGGTCGATAAAATCGGTAAAGGTATTATTGTAATATTAATAAAACAAAAATATGTTTTTTACCATATAAGCTCCATGTTTAGAGGGTGTTTGGATACCATTGAGAAATTTATTTTTAACTTTTAGAAATATAAAAGTAATAAGTCTGAATGGATATGCAATCAGAAACGTTTTGAGATTTGGGAAATTTGTGAGAAAACATATAGGAAAGTTGAGAGGAAAGCAGAAAGAAAAGTTGAGAGGAAAGTAGAAATTTGAAAACCTAACGACATTGACGACCGAGGAGGAGCAGCAACAACTTGCGGAAGTTGAAGATCACTATGCACGATGAGTTTAAACAACTGAGAATGCAACATGTTGCGTTCTAACAACCCCTAGCAAATTCTTGGAGATAGGATGAGATTTATCATGAAAAAGCTCTCGAGCTACTGAACAACTTCCATAAGGCCTCTTTTGCTCATAAACTTCACCGTTCTGTGACCTTTGGTAATGCAAAAAGGGTTTTGAAGATGGATGGTCTTTTATCCAAAGTGTTATAGGGCATTGCGGACATTGTGGTCAACGGATACATGGAGGATTTCCGGCTCATCTACGGTGAATATTAGCATTGTTGAATGTGGTCTCAACTCTATGGATGGTTTCAACTTCTCGTGGATCCGTATATGAAATGAGTTTGTAGCTACTTCTACTAGTGTTATATGAAACTCTTTATCGTAGTATTTTTATTTATTTTAAAAGAATGGATGGATGGATGGATGTGCAAAAAATAGTGACTTCTAGAAGTAACTTTAAAGTAGAAAAGCAACTCCTGGGAGAATCAAAAATATTTTGGTTCTTGCTTCTGAAAAAAGCAGCTTCTCTCATTGATTTTCATATTAAAACTTTTTTTTTCTATTTCTTTCGCCTTTCTCTCTGGGATGCTCGCTATAAGGGAAATTATGAACCATGAAAACGATAAGAATGAATAAGATATCATAAGGTAAACCGATCAAATTATTACAATATGTTATCTGCATCTTTTATTCTTTATCTGCTCTATTTTTAATTTGTTAAAATTAAATTACATAAGGGGCTTTGAGCCTGGATCAAATTAGAAATTACAATATAGAACAACATTACATGAATCGTTTAAGGTAATTACATATGAAAATGTTATTATGAATCAGAGACTAAATTGAGTCTCTAATGATTTTTTATTTTTATTTTTTTTTTTTTTTTGCTTAACTCATTTGACGAATTTAAGATTTTCTTTGCTAAGAGCACAAACCTAACATTGTACTGTGATAGTGTGTCTCGGAAGAAAGCATTTACTCTTTTATTTTGAGAGGTTGCGATGAATGGTACAACTTAAGATTATTTCATTTTATTTGGATAATTATTACACTAGAATCCAACAATAATAAATTCATCAAAAATCATGATAAATGATGCAGTTGCAGTAACTGAAAATCTTTGTTCTACATAATTTAAACTAAAGCATTACTAATTAGTTTGTTAATACATTGAAGTTATTTAATTGGTTAATCAATAGAGATATAAAGATGTGTCTGAATTTTGTTTTTAGGATTTTGGTTTGGAATTTGCGCTTCTTTTATTCGTTGAGGTTATTAGTTGATTTAAACCCATTTAGACCTATTTATGCCCAATATATCAAACCTCTTTTGATGTATTTGACAAGATACTGCTGGACATTCTTGAAGGTTTGATCAATTTTTTTGGTGTATTCTCTTGATCCAGTAGACTAGAACTTACATAATGTAGTTACTACTTTGCTAGTTCTTTAACCATGTACTGAGACTCACTTTTGTGTTATAATACAATACGAGGCCGAGGATGCAATGGAGTAAAGAAAATGAACTATCTTGTAGGTATGTAGTTGCTGTATACCTCATTTACTAGTTTTATATTTAATGACTGCGGTATTCTTAGCTTGCCCCAAGGTTGACAGACACCGTAAAATGTTGTAACTAGACATCAAAATTGACAAATAATTTGACAAGTCATAAGGAACTGCAACGATCTCACTGGACAATATTTACTTTTCATGAAAGATGAGCTGCGTGAGAAAAACTTGTTTGATGAAGACGGTACAGATAACCAGGGAAAGAAATCATAGCTACTTTATTAGTGTCTTTTTTTTTATACTCACAACTTTACATGATTTTAAATATCACTTTGAGTTTTCTTTATGTCCTTATCTGTAAAAAAATTACGTCTTATGTCCACCACTAAATTAAAATCTCCGCCAAGCATTTTATAGGTTAAGTAGTTAATCCATTGTATTTACTAGATTTGCAATTTTGTTGGCTTATATTGTTAGAGCATTTCTCGGTCGAAATCGTAAGCGTTACTATTTCAAGCTTGTTTGTCAATGTTAGTGATCAAAACTATAAGTCTTGATTTCTAGTCTACTTATAGTGATGTCTCGGACTAGGATAGATTGTGTAGTTAAGCATTAGACTTCATGGCGTTCATCAAATGAATATGAAGAACTACTAAGGCGAGCTTGTGGAACTTCATCAACAAAAGGTATGTGGAGACTAAAACTCATCTATCACTTGGAAAGTCTATTTCTACTAAATCTCCTATATTGAGACATAAGTCATATTACTACATGGTTTTCGATTATGCACATTTGAGATTTCGAGCTGAGTTTAACTCGCTTACATATTTATCGAAATATGTGTTGGTAAGCTTTCGCTTCAACCAAGTTCATCTTAGATTCTTGACGAAAGTCAAAAGATGATCATGTGAAAATCGCCGAGTAACATCCTACATGGTTTGTGTGATACAATCATTTGGTGTAAACTTGGAATGTTTCGTTATGATTATTTCAATAACTTGAAAATTTCTTTGATGCTAATAGTGTGTGAAAACGGCTATTGTCATCCTCTAAGAAAGTTTCAATGATTGAAATAAGAGTTTAGAACACTTAACCAACATTGGATTATAAACATGTTGTGCACTCTTGCATATATGTGATCCATGTCCGGGAACCATAGCCTCCTCAATCCGCTATTACATCTGTAATCAGTGGCCTTTTTCTCAATCCCCCACTGTCACTACTTTTAATGTAATGCGTAACAAAGTCCTTATTCGTTTATTAGCTGAAGATGATTTCAGTAGAATCAACTCGCAGAGGCCCTGGTTTATTTGTGGGTGCCTAATGGTATTAAAAGTTATTCCAACAGAGGGATGGCCACCAAACTTCCAGATTTCTTTCATTGAAGAACTAATGTGGTTTATCCTGTGAAATATTCCAAAAGAGTGTACCGAATTTGAAGATCTTCAGAAGCTCACTTTCCAGATAGGAGAACTCATTAAAGCTTGAGATCCCTTTGGTAATCACCCTCTAAAGAAAAATGTTAAGGTGTGCATCAGGATTCCAGTTCAGAAAGCTTTACCAGTAGGCATCCCACTTTTCACCAGTGGCAGAACTCAACCTTTCCTTATTGAATGTAGATACATGAAAGTTCCAAGATATTTCTGTACTTCATGTCGTGTCCTTGATCATAAGAACATCAACTGTCCATCTTGGAAGCTGAAACAGAAAGCTATCAAGGAAACTGCATCTTCTAGCAGTAATTATGTTCTTCCTGCGGTCTCAAGACTTATGATGCCATCACCAACGGTAAACAAACAGGATGCCTCTACATCTACTGCACCATCATGCAACATACAGAAATTGTACCAGATACTCAAGTTGAGCCCACTAATGCTATTGTATGCAATAAAGAAAAAATCAAAAATAATAATCAGAAGATGGAAAACACTACTCAAAAGGGATCATCAAGTACCTTCCAGATGGGACCTTTTGTCAATCGTTCCACAGCTCTTAAGATATTTGATGTTGGTCCGATTCAACAAAATTTGACTCAGCAAAGCAATGGTTTACCAATCATCTTTAAACAGGTTACTACTCAGAACATTTTTGTTGAAGCCTCTATCACTGGCTCTGAACCGGTTACTAGTGGTCCAATTAGAACATCTAACTCAGCAAGAAGATTCAAAACTGCTGCCGTTCCTAGTCCAAACCCTATTATCACCAGAGGAACTCTTATCTCAGCTGAGCACGATGATCTCTCTAACCTCAAAAGAAATATTAACCCTAGGGCTGATTTGAGAAAACGTACTAGAGCTAATTCTAGTCTTGCTAGCTTAGTGGTTATCCCAGAATTGGATACTACTGAACCTGATTATGCTCAACTGTGCCCTCCTATTACCAAATTGGGGGATTTACCTGCTATCAATCTCTCAAACCGTTATCTCAATACCCTACCAGTTATTAATTCTTATGGGAGCTATAATGTACCTACTGATAATTCCCCAAACAACAATGGTGTCCGCAATAATTCTCATCTCAATGCTGCTACTTCTAGTCTCGATTCTTCCCAAAATGCTTCTCAAAGTGGTGATGCTACCAGTGCGTCTCTTGGTGGTGGGTCTGACTCCACCACTAAGGTAACCTCAACTCCCTCAGCCCCTTTAATTGATAATACCAATAATGCTATAAACCAATTCCCTGTCAATAATATCAATCTGATTGCTTGGAACATTTGAGGTTTGGGAAAGAAATCTGCCAATAAAGAGCTTAGCTTACTATGTAGGAATGTTAACCCTGATATCATCTTTCTTTCTGAGACAAAAATGAGTAAAGATATGGCGGCTAGAAAACTCAAAAATATGGGGTTCCCTTGCACTTTTAATGTTTCTAGTGTAGGTATAAGTGGTGGTCTTGTTATGGCTTGGAAAAAGGAAATTCAACTCAACATTATTTCATCCAGCATGAGGGGCATCTATGTTACATCCAAAGACATCATCCATTCCAAAACTTGTCACATTCATTTTGTTTATGGTGAACCTAATAGTAGCTTAAGACAAGATTTCTGGGATCAACAATGCCAACTTTCTAATGCTCCCTTAGATGAACCTGTCTTCTTCATAGGTGAATTTAATGCCCTCTTAGGAACAGAAGATAAAAATGGTGGTTTAGAGGTTGATGATTCTGATTTTTCAAATCTTAGAAATTTTTGCTCAGTTTTTAACTTACATGATCCTGGTTTTTCGGGCCCAAGATTCACATGGTCCAATATGCAACAAGGCACTGATCTAATCCTTGAAAGATTAGATAGATGCCTTATAAACCAATCTGCTGAGGACTTTTGCCCTAAACTTTGTGTTAACAATCTTCCCAGGGATTCTTCTGATCATTGCCCCATGCATATAGGTTTCAATTATGAGGATGTTTGTATGCCTAGACCTTTTCATTTTATGTCTATGTGGATTGAAGATCCTACTTGTAGAGATATTATTGCTAATTCTTGGTCTGTCAATATGGTGGGTTCCCCGGCCTATAAGCTTAAAGCTAAGCTTTTAAGCACTAAGAAAGGTCTAAGAGATTGGAATAAATCTTCTTTTGGTAATATTCAAACTAATATATCTACCATTAGAAAAGATCTAGCTGATATACAAATCTTTAACCCCACTGATATCAGTACTACTTCTAGACTCAAAGCTAGACTAGAGTATCTTTATAATTAAGAAGAGCTATACTGGAAGGACAAATCTAGGGAGGTTTGGCTCATGGAAGGTGATAGAAACTCACCATATTTCCATAGAGTAACTCTCTTTAGGAGGAAAAGAAATGCTATTAGCTGGATTAAGAATTCTTTAACTGATAGAGATAGTATTTGAACTTCTTTTATAAACTACTTTAAAAACTTGTACTCCTCCCATCCTCAGCAATTCCAGGATGAAATCCTTGCTGACCTCCCTACTAAGTTCTCTACTAAGGATAACTCCTTCTTAAATATGCCTCTTACTCCAGAGGAAATTAAGAATGTTGTTTTCCAAATGGGGGGGGACGAATTCTCCAGGACCTGATGGCTTTACAGGTCTTTTCTACCTAAAGCACTGGGATATTGTAGGAGATGTTGTCATTGATATGACCCAAACTTGTTTCAGAACAGGGCATATTGCTAAGGTTTTTAACCATACTAATATTGCCCTTATTTCTAAAGTTCCCCTTGCTGAACTTGTATCCCAGTACAGACCAATAGGGCTCTGTAATTTCATCTACAAAAACTCTTGCTAATAGGCTCAAGCCTTTTATGAATAACATAATATCCCAAAACCAAAGTGCCTTTATACCAAAGAGGAGTATTTCTGATAATATTCTGCTAGCTAATGAGGCCATATATGCTGTCAATTATAATGACAAAGTTGAAGGCATAGCTGCCATCAAACTTGACATGTCTAAGGCCTATGATAAGATTGAATGGAGTTTTTTAGAAAAGGTGTTAACAAAAATGGGTCTTTCTAACCACTGGATTAAACTTATCAACCAGTGTGTTTCTACTGTCTCATACTCTGTCCTTCTCAATGGTAGCCCAACTGGGTTTTTCCAACCGGAAAGAGGATTGAGACAAGGGGACCCTCTTTATCCTTATCTTTATATCATTTGCTCTGAAGCCTTGTCTTCCTATATTGATAGCTTCAAAAGAATGGAACCTTAGAAGGTTCAAAGTTTGTAAAGATGCTCAAGAAATGACACATTTGTTGTTTGATGATGACTCTCTCTTGTTTTCTAAAGCTACTGCCTAGAATTTTCAAATCATTAAAGACTGTCTTCAAAAATATTGCTTGGCTTCTGGGCAAGAAATTAATTTTGAAAAATCTGGTATTTTGTTTAGTAGGAAAATTCCTGAGCATAGGAAAGCTCTTCTGGCTAGCATTCTAGAGATCCAGAGTAGGGACTTAGGAGAAAAATATCTTGGCACTCCCACTGTGTTCCAAGCCTCTAAAATCCAAACCCGTATGGGTATTCTCCAAGTTGTGGATGCAAGAATATCTATCTGGCTACATAAGCTCCTGTCTCAGGCTGCTAGAACTACTTTGATTAAGCATATTGGCCAAGCTATTCCTATTTTTCAAATGGGAGCTTTTCTTATCCCTAAATATCTCTGGAAACAAATGGATTCTCATCTTTGTAAGTTTTGGTGGGGAGAAACTTTAGATCCTAAAGACAGGAAATTGCACCTGCTAGGCTGGGATATTTTATGCTCCCCCAAGGCTGAAGGTGGTTTAGGCTTCAGAAAGGCTGAATTAAATAACCTGGCTATGCTGGCTAGGAATGCTTGGAGAATTCTGAAAAACCCTAATTGTTTGCTAGCCACTGTTCTTAAAGCTAAATACTTTCCTAGAACTGATTTCTTGAATGCCAAGTGCACTGGCAAGTGCTCTTGGACTTGGAAGTGTTTGCATGCTATAAAAGAACTCATAAAGCCTTTCATCTCCTGGATTGTAGGGGATGGTCAATTTATTGACCCATGGTGTGATAAATGGATACCTACTCTGGGTTCTGCCACACCCAACCCTTTAGTCCCACCTGATCCTAGTATTAAAGTTTCTTATTTCATTGATTCTCATACCAGAAGTTGGGATTTGTCTAGACTCAGCACCCACTTTGATAATGCTTTTGTTCAGAAGATTGTTACTATTCCCTTAAGCCAGCTTTGCACTCCTGATAGGAGGGCTTGGGATCTTTCAAAGATTGGCAAGTTTTCTTCTAAATCTGCCTACATGGGGCTCAGAGGTCTTAGGCCCTCCCCTTGTAAAAATCTTTGGAAGCGCATCTGGAAAGTCAGAGTTCCTTACAGAATTCAAGTCTTTGTATGGAGAGCATCTAGAAATTCTATGCCTTCCAGAACTGTTTTACACACTAGAATGCCTATGCACAGTGTTATTTGTCCTAGATGTACTGATCCTCATGAAACTATTATGCATGCTTTGATTCTATGCCCTTTTGCTAGCAGGGTCTGGTTCATTTCTGATTTTAACATAAATACTCATCTTTCCAAAATAAATCTTTTACTGAATGGCTTCTCTTTTGGTTAACTGATCCCTTGTCTAAACTTTCTGATGAATCTCAATGCCTTTTTGTAGCTATCTTGTGGTCCATTTGGACTAGCAGAAACAATTTCATTTTCCAAAATCTAACTGAAAACCATATTACTGTCTTAGCTAGAGCTAGAGCTATGCTTCTCACTAGAAAACCTTGCATTACTGTTTCTACTACTACTCCTGTCAGTATTTGTGATAAATGGATGCCCGCATCCTTTGGATGGATTAAATGTAACACTGATGGTGCTTATGATGACACTTCTAGAGCAAATGGTGCAGGGTATGTGATGAGAGATTTCTATAGTAAAGCTTCCTTTTGTGCCTCCCAGGTCTTTGATGTTCAGTCTGCTGAAGAAGCTGAAGCCAGAGCTATTTGGGCAGTCTTGAAGAAAGCCGTGGAGCAGCAGTTAATCTTAATTGGTTCTGGCCTTCTGGGTGTTTCACAATGATCTATTAATCTTCATCTTCCTTGATATATTTTCAGAATACGAAGAGAAAGAAATTTGTTAACTCATCATAACGATGTCAACCTCTCTCTCTCTCTCTCTCTCTCTCCCTCCCTTCGATTTCTCTGTTGATCTGTTGGATTAGTTATGGTTTTGTATCCAAATGGGTGTTGATCTGTTGGATTAATTATGGTTTTGTATCCCCCCACAGAAAAATGGGTTCATCTACTGAATGTATGCGGTTAAAGTGCACTGAAAATGTCGAATTTGCTTTTGCAATGTTAAATGTATTGTGGGTTCTGTTTCATTGTTCACATTTAACTGCAAGGGTCAATTGAGTAAACCTTCATGGTCCTAAAATTGTTAAGCTCAGGCTAACACAATCGGAGAATTCCCTTTTGAGAAGTAAGTCAGAGCCATTTTTATCTAGGCAGTGTATTCGTTATATAGTTCGTCAGTATTTGCAAACTCGCTAATTATATCAGCTCTTCTTGAACTTGCTTTTTACTAAACCTTGAGCTTGTCTTAGTGTTGGCATGTGCAATTTCCAGTTCTTTAAAATTTAAAAAAAGCCTGATATATTGATGGATGGGTTGGATATGTCTATCTCCACAGTCAAGAAATCCACCACTGGTAGTTCTGAAGGAAACAGTGAGGAACAGAATATCAAGCCAAATTGACTTTGTTGTACATGTATGGGCTATAAGTGAGGGCTTTCCTTCAGATATACAACTACCAAAAAGAAGCAAAAGGATCTGAAGATATCTTGTACTCTAGCAACATTTCATTTCAGATAAGTCGTTTATGCGGTCTAAATTGGCAGAGACAGATACTGACATGCTTGGAGTATCGAAAATTGGTGCAGATGTCCACCAAAAATTATTGCTGAAAGGCTAGCATTTTGGTGCAAGTCATCCATGGAAGACCCTCTACAAGTTTTGGGAACTGAGTATACGTTGTTGTGGCACAGTGGTAAAATTGTTGGGTGATGATACCAATGATCTGAGTTTGTCAGTATTATTGGTTTGCAAAGTCAACTGTAACTCACTATGTATGTCAATTTTAAGTGATTTAGGAAAATTTATGATTAGGTTTTATCAAGACCTTGCCCAACCGTAATTGGCCAAGTCTAAACAAAAACTCGCAGATTGTAGAAATTCTTCAACCCAAATATCGTTGGGAGTTCTTATTTTTCTAGCCATAAAATGTAAGGCTTATTTGTCTAGCCGTAACCGCAAAACAACTGGGAAATTGATTTTCGATCTCACCGTGACTGGTTTTAGAATCAATATCTTTCAAACTAGTTTAAGAAAACTCTAACATATTTCAAACTTTGTGTTGTTATTGATTAGAATTAGAGATTATGTAATTTTATTTTAGGTTTAATTGATGGACTGTTCTTTGAGAACAGACCACCACACAGCTCTATTGTTTTTAAACGGACCACTTTTATCAACCGGGTCGAATCGGCCGTGGGTTTTTTGTTTTTGTTTTGTTTTTCTTGCCAAGTCTAATAGTTATTAAAGGAAAAAAACGTAATTACAAGGAGGGCTCGAATCGGCCGTGGGCAGCTCCTTTGAGGTAATAATTCTCTATCTCTATTTCGGTTATTTGTCTGTTGATCTCTTGGATAATCAGGGTTTTATGTATGTGTTCCCCAGAAAAATGGCGCCCCAATTAAGGAGTATAGGTACCAAGTTCGTTTCAGCGAGGAATTTCTCGTCCAAGGAGGTTCCTGAAGCACCTCTTGGGTTAAAAAAATGGTTAAAAGAAAAGTGTGTGGTGGTGGTGGTCGGTGCAACTTTGGGGCTGACTGTTATTGTTTTGCACCAGAAACTGGTTCATGGCAGAGTAATACACATCTGGAGATCTTTGTCTATCAGAGTTTGGGGTACTGGTCTGGTACCCTTTTAGTGCTTCTTGTCAGTATGTTTTGACATCCAGGCATCAATCCATTGCGGATATGTTTGTTGTCCATGATGTAATGGCAATATACCATGTCTGACTTGTATCTTACTTCAGATTCAGAAGGCCAAAACATCTCTACCGTGTAAGACATTGTCATTTATTATTAGTGCTAGTTGTGGCGCTGGTTAATTTTACTAATTGATATCCAACTTAAATGTTAGGTTAAGCTTGGATTGATGCCGGTGCAGTGAGGATTAACAACAATTACATAATTGGGAGACGAAATTTGAAACAAATTAAGAACATCATTCAAATCTGGGGCAATATGTACAAATTATTGTTAAAAACAGTCAAAGGGATGTCTATTTGCTGCATCCTCTATATTAATCAATCATCGTCGGCATCATCACTAACATTAGCCTGAGCAACTTCAAGATTCAGCCGAGAGTTGTTTCCGTCTGGACCTGACACTCTATACCTGCATCTCTCAACACCATCAACACAAACGTAAGGAGAAGCATAACAAGAAGAGATATTGAAACTACCTCCGATTCTGGAAGACAGATACTATCGCATTTTAGCAATCTCTCTTTTCCAGAGACGGAGGGAGTATTACTATCTAGATCATTGTATCTGGATTACATACTTCTCAAGAATGAATTTTCCGACTTTGTATTTTTGGGCCTTCTCATGTGCAAATTCCTTGAGAGAACAAAAAGATGAAGAGGAAGATGAAATCAAAATCACTACTACAACACCATAAGAACCAAAGGACTACAACGATTCAAGTTCATGTTCTAATCTTACATATTTCCAACCAACGATTGCCCCGCACCCAACACAGAATAAGTCGACAACGGTGTGCAATCCGGTTATCATCATCCGGTCTTCTTTCACTCCCACATTCACATTCACACTGTCAAATATTGATCATCATTATGAACAGAATGAGTAATGAAAATGAAATGGTTTCAAGGGTACAGATAGGACTACTTACACCTTATCGAAAAGATAAGCCTTCCCATGCCTGCAAGTGAAATTCTGAACATGAAGTAAAAATAAATAAAAAATCATCATTTGGATTTGGATGGTGCTTAAATTCTAGTAAATCTAATCATAAAGACTAAATCAACCATAAGACTCCGATCATAATCCATGGATAGACCCAAATTATAAAAGCCAGGAAATCAAAATTGTATGCAACAATCAAACGATGTTCTTGATTAGCTTAAGACCCAAAATGAGTTCCCTTTAAATTTCAATTTTCATGAACTAAATTACAACAATCCATGAAAACCCCACAAATAATTCGATCAAAAACTCAATGGAAACCCACACACATTTGAGAATCGGAAAAAAAAAAAATCTAAAAAACGAAATAATCAATGATCGGATAACATACTCTTGAAACGATGTCTTTAACAAGGGCAAGATGGGTCTGACAGTGTTTGCAGTTATAGATCTTTCCTTCCAGATTTATCACATAAACTCTACCCATATCTTCTCAGAATTAATGAAATCCTTAAATCTTCAGAGAAGTTATTATTACAGAACTGAATAACTGGAATCAGGGCAAATAGCCAATAACAAGTTAACAGCAACAGAAAGGAAATCTGCAGAAAACTTTGGAGAATAAATGAGAATGAGACTTTTATAAATGTGGAGTCAAAAGGGCTTGTAAGGATGAGGACATTATTAGTTACTTTACTTCTGTGTAGTTTCGTCCAATGAGAGAAGTGAGAATAAAAAAATAAATTACGTGACAAGTGATTTTTTGTTGGGATAGCGACACTAATTTAATATACGGGTGTTTTTAATAATTAGTTTAGGGTATTTCCGTGCTTTCCAAGTAATGTTTATTATAAATTCGTAGTTTGTTTTAGGATTGAAATCATCGAGAAAATTAATGAAATCAAATTAAGCTTTGCTTTTTATGGTGGCTGATCTCCAATCAACGGATCTAATGGTTACTATGGTTTGTGTTAGTATTAGGGTCTTGTGTGATTAGTGTCAGGATCCTATCATTTTCTGTTCACGCATCTAGGTAGTGTAGGGATTTGGCAACCTCTAGAAATATTTCTAGTTAAATCACATTTAACCTGTTAGGCTAGGTATTTACTTCCTCTTTTTTAATTTTGTTTTTTTAAATGAAAGGAGAGGGTATTAATTTCTTAACATGCGTCATGGTTGTAGTTTCAGAAAATAACGATATTGGTTATGGTATTAAATTTTTGCTACAGTTGTTATTCTTCTAACATAACAAAATGACCACCCTAGGTTAGTCGGCAAGATGTGCAGTGTTAAACCGTGGTGACTTTTATTTATACCCAACAACAAACTGAAATTCAAAAGATGTTATCTATTTTGTTCATGCAACATTGGTTAGTACATTAACTGAAACATAAAATCTAACGAATTTTCGTAGGCAACACTGATTCACTTAGCATGTGCACCAAGTCTTTTAACCCCTACACGACCCTAGTGGAGTTATAGTCTCGTGAGGATTTACATAGAGATTTACCTACAAAATATACTACTATAAGTCTTAATCTTCATCGGAAGAATCTGTGTCCGCCTTTAATGAAATTTTTGTCATAGTTTGGGTCAAACTTCAGAATTTTAGAATTCATGAAATGATAGCTTTTGATGCATGAAAAATAACTATCCTTTAATACATGAAACTCCGCTTTAGTTATTCATAATTTTACTAGGTATCACCGGGGCCGTAAGCTCAACCTCTCGTTTTAGTATTTAGTCATTTATTTAAACTATGCAATATAAAGCTTCTTAGTATAAGTCAATGGTAATATTTAATACTCTTACTCAACATAGAAAAATAGTCTAACATGTGAAACAGGAAATCCATGCAAGTTTGATTTTTTTCACGCGCTAAGTTCAGTCGACTTGGCTGGATATGAATTGTACAAAAAAATTATTGGTATTTAATACTCTAACAATTGTGATGATAGTTTGTAACGGGTAAGGAATGTTATGTGTCTGATAGAGTCAGCCTTGTAGTCTTTGTTTGTAGGCATTTCTCGGGATGTTAGTTTAAGATTTTCTGTTCAATATACCATAGTTTGAATGCTTTTGTACTTGCATGTTTTTTTGTATTAAGGTTTGAGTCACTTAAAAATCGGTTATGGGATATTCTTTATATTATAAATAGTACGATCAAAAGAATAAAGAGGCGAGAATTATTAGTAAAAACATTGTTAGTGTTTTTAATAAAAAGGTCTTGGTGTCTATTCGATGATACCAGATGTGCGGTGTGCCTTTAACGATACCCAAAACCATTTCTTCTACATTTCCATCTTCATTTCTAGTCAAAACTCTTAATAGGTATGTAACCATATAACATGTAATGAAGAGATAGCTGTGCCTTACTGTTCATTCCTCGGATTGATTTTGCAAGACGAATAAGAATGATAAAGCAATATATACTCCCTATGTTTCAAAAGTTTTGTCCACTATTTTCGACAGTTCTAAAATTATGTTCTAATTCTGTTTATAGTCATACTCTTTCAATAAACTCTAGACTATACCCTTATTTTATTTTCATTTTAAATATATTTTCAGTAAAACCCTATTTAAAATCATTAAGAATATCTATCAAAATAAGAAACAAATATGATTAATATCTTTAAGCTAATTAAACAGTATATGTTGATCTAGATCCTCTAATAAGTTCTCCAATTTGTCTTCGTGATCTGAATATTTGGGCTCTTGATTAAGGACTCGTAAGAATCCTGCAAGAAGTGTTTGTTTTTAATTTTGTTGTATAATGCATCATTTCTCTTTCTCAGCATCACTATCAGTCTTACCTTCCAGTTTTTTTTTAAACCTTCACAGAGTTTAAACCTTGTTGTCAAGCGATGATTGTCTTTTCCTCCGTCTCTAGGCAACACCGGACCTTGTCCCTGGCTCAACATTTCTTCATTGTATATTTCCTTTTGTTCATGTTATTCAATATAAGGTTTGTTAATTGAATAATGCATAAATTCAGATTTACCCAATAGTTTAGCCCATATTCAACATGTTATTATTTGTTACATTCTCAACCTTCGGTTTTGGTATTTTGCTAGATGTTTGTGGGTTATCCAATATAAGTTTCTTAGTTTAATATGTTTCAGATGTTTACTTGATTTTGAAATCTAATTTCTTCACTCCTAGGTAAATGCTCGATACATAGTGACTAAGTAAAATACTTGATTATGGTCAAGTAAAATGACAATCAAGGTGTGATGACATCCAACGTTCAAAGACATGCAATGTACAATATGTTTTTGGTTGTCCATGAAAATCAGTTGGTCATACCTCGGCCAATGCTTAACCAAGTTACTTTGACTCAAATGAACAAACAGGGATTTTCATCATATTTTCAAATGAGAGTTGTCATATCTGTGAAACAAAATTGTAAAATTTAAAGACATGATTTTCCAAAATATGAAAATACGATGAAGCTTCAATTCACAATACCTTATCTAATGTACCACTACCCATAATTTATAGTTTAAATTGAAAATCCCTGAGTTTAAAGATTACTTCATAAACTGGTGTTGTCCATTCTACAATGCAACAATTGTTTTCCAAATTACATGTTGTGGTCATTATATTAAACTAAAAGTATATAATAAGATAATTTCGTAAAGAATATATTAAATAGTAACGATGGTTTGATAATGACCACAGATTATGATAAGCATTATCATTAAAGAAATAATCCTTATTAATTAATTAGTCTAAATATTGTGCCGTTGCATTACTGTTTCATGTTGTTGTTTATTATTACTCATCATGTTATGATGGTTAAATCAATGCATCATTTACCTTCACTTAAAAAATAAAACAATTATAAACCATAAATAATATGGGTAATGTAAACCCTTCTTAAACTTCATCTTCTCCTATTATAGGTTTGTTTCCTGATCATCTTTGGAAAAAAAAAATAACAGACCGGGAACCAACATTAAGTATTTCATGTAAAATAATTAGACATGCGGAACTACATCACCTTGGTATTGGCTACTCAATTTTGGATTCGTGCTCAGTGGCACAACTCTTCATCCTTCTCACTAACCACTCTGAGCGGCATTCGCTACACGCTACTTAGTACCTTTGTTAAGTTCCTGCAAACATGTACAACCTGAATTGCAATAACCCATAATTTATTTATTCCCGTAACCATCTGTGCGTCCCTATTGTGCCAAACCTAATTTCAGTCCAGTGAAATATATATCCTGTAAATCAAACCTACAAAACCACAAATTCAAAAGTTAGAGGTGATCAACACCAAATCATAACTAATAAAAGAGGAATCTTTCCAAATCAGAGATAACCAACACCAATTCAGATAATGATAGAACCATGGAAATTAGAAAACCAAAGAATTTTGATTTCGTTTAAGGACCAACAGAACCTTGATTTGGGTTTCAGGATAAACATAGTTTTCTCCTGAGACCCTTTTCTTTCTCATGCCCTTGGTTTCAAAATCCGAATTCATAACAAAATCAATCACCAAAATCTCTCATTGGAAATGATAGATATCTGGACACGGTGAAAATATCTGCAAATTTTTTAAAAACAATCCATTAAAGCCACCAATTACCCTAACTAAAATCACTTTCATGAAAGAAAACCACCTTTTTTTTTAAAGTACTGAAACATAATCAAACCAAAACACAACTAAGAACAAAACTATGAGTAATAAAAACTGGAAGGAGCGTTCTATCATTAAAGATAAGATTACTATTCCTCAAAATCTTGATTTAGGTAATGACAATTTTTTTGTAATAAATAATGAAGAGTTCTCTTCATATTGTTTGGTAATGAGTTATGATACCCTCCAAGACATAACTTTTCAAACTAAACTTCTCAAGTCAAATTAGCATGGAGAACCAATCTTTCCAAACCAAAATAGCTCGCAAAACCTTTAATTAGTTCAAAAACATCAAACTTATGTATAATGGTAAATCTAGAGTTTTCCTGTAACGTAGAATAACTGTTCAAGTTCGTGCAAAGGAGCTGATTGTGCCCGATCACTGGTTTGAGTAGCCAATAATGAGTCAACCATGAATATCATAAGCCAACGAAAGAAGAAGTAAATACCTAAGCCAGATCCTCGATCCAGCTATAGAATGGCATAAGACAAATCCCGCATGACTATCACTTCCATTTGCTTCTCTACCAACCATGTGCATGATATGCTCTTGAACTTGTTCTCCCTGCTTCTCAACCATGCCCAATCACTGGTTCGAGTAGCCAATAATGAGTCAACCATGCTTATGAAAACCGAGAAGAAAAAAAAGAATATCAGAAGCCAACGAAAGAAAGAAATAAATACCTAAGCCAGTTCCTCGATCCAGCTATAGAATGGCATAAGACAAATCCCTCAAGACTATCACTTGTCCATGATATCCTCTTGAACTTGCTGTCTCTGGTTAAGGTACAAAGGTTATGTGAACAAAAAAAGCTCATGGTATTATACTATTCTGGTTGCAACATGCTTGTTGTAGTATTCTGACATACCCAAGAAAACAAATTAAAGGATCAAAAGTGTAATGTAATACAGTAATTCGGAAACCATAATTTAATTCGTATTTCAAATTGGTTATTATCATACACGATCGGTGAATCAATATCTGCAGTGGTTAGGCAAGTATAGCTTAATTCAGGAAACGACACTGAAGAATAAAATTGTATTGTGATTCAATACAATCCTTAACAAAGTAGAAACATCTTGAATGAAAGATGTTCGACCATAATTCAAAACTCTAGATTACAATCTTTTAAGAGGGTTGATTTTTTCTCAAATTTATAAAATACATCCACAATTCATGGAACTGAATCTAAATCTTTATTTAGACTGAAAATTAATCATTCACAATTCATGGTACTAAATCGAAGAATTTCTTCACTAAGTAATCAAGAACCAAAAGAAGAATGATCAGATACATCGACAATCCCCATCATAACCATCCACTGTTAGCCATGATATTAACTGGGGGTAACCTTGTACATACGTTTGCTAAGTTCTCGCAACCTGAATTGCAATTAACCCACAATATATCAGCTCATGTATCAATATGTACATCTATATCCTGAAAATCAAACCTACAAAATTCAAAAATCACAGGTACCAAACCAAATATCACATTCAACTAATAATAGAACCCTAGAAATTAGAAAAAGCTAGAATTTTGATTACCTGGTGTAACGATCTATAGAACATTAATTGTGGTTTTCACACAGGAGATGTAACGCTCTGTCTCCATCTTTTGCTAAGCAATCAAACCGAAATTACAGAAATTCGTACTGTTGTATTGCTGAGGTTGTATTAGGATTTCATCGACGAATAGTTGAACTTCAGTGACCGAATAGTTTCTTATGTTTCACTGTAAAAAATTAAAAGAATTTCGAAAGGTATTTAAAGTATTATTCGACATAAAAGTGGTTGCAGTCAGTAATCCACCTTAGATAGAATGGTTTAGTTCTTAACACTGCCATTCTATACTTTCTTCTTTCGCTGGCCTCCACTTATCTCCAGTGTCATTCCATTGTTGTTATTCCAGTACAACATTTAACTGTTTTTCCCTAGGTGATTCCAGCTTCTCACTGGCATGCCTCTTCCGCTGTGCTAAAGCACGTTTATGCACACAAACTATACATGTTAACCTCCACGGACCAAATGTTTAATAATAAGAATCAACATGTTCATATATTCCTCAACACCAACGTTTATGTGTTGTGATTCTTGCTGATGTGATGGCTTTTGCCGTTGTTGTTGTTCTTGGTGATGTGAAATTACATCATATTTATCCCTGCTCCCGATCTCTACATGACTTTCCTCCCATGACGTCTTAATGCATAACAACGAAGTTGCTCATCCTCTACATTATGTCGTTTATGTCCACTACTACCTACTGTTGACTGTTGCATAGTCTTAAACTCCGAATTTATCTCAACCAAATCAATATAAAGCTCCTTAGAATCTTTAATTGTTGAGACAGATGAGTTACAAACCCTAGAATCAGTTTAATCTAATTCTGCTAAGCAAAACGAATATTTAGAGTTGAACAACAAAAAATAACAATCATGTAAGAAGATGTGCAAAATCAGGAAACCAATGGATCCGGCGGACTTCTATATAAAACATGTATATAACGAAGGATCGGACGTCTATCTAGCCAAATTAGGAAAACCAAGGATCGTTTTTTTTTTTTTTTTGGTTTGGAATTTGTTCGTTGTAGTTCATTGTCAAAACACGTAAGCCAACGATTCTGTTTTTGCTAATGCTAGGATTGCTAGTGTTCCTTCACTACTGAGTCAACTCTAACTAAAGCCATGAATTATGACCAAGATGATGTAGGATACTTTTCTTAAAATTTATGCATGTTTACACTTCGACCTAAGGCTAAGCTGATATTATCATCAGAAGTCGGAAGCTCGGAAGCATGAAAGGGTTTTCAGCCTACTCATATAATAACTAAGCCATCTGTGGGAGTCAAACCCACAACTACATGGTCGAGAACCATGTGCTCTGCCATTTAAGCTAAGACAGCAAGTATCATTTCTTAACGTAAGTTGAACTAATATAACGACACAAAAAGGGATAGTAAGAAGAGAGGTTAACATCATTTCACCTTGTATAGCCAGGCAAATGTAAACAATTTGGACCCCTGTAAATTCCAATTAAGTAGCAACATCTCAGCAAAAGATATTTTCTTATCAGTAAACCAAAACAAAAAGGGAAGAATATGTTGAACTACTACCGTTTTAGACAGCTAACCCGAGTGTAAAGACAGGAGTCGGCTATAGGATACTCACTAAAGTGACAAAACACCAATTCCCTGACATGTCTAGCTAATCAGGTTCAAAACCACTAAACAAAAAAAAAACAAAAAAATGGTCGAGCCAACCAACTCAAGGGCAACTTGACTTACTTTAGCTCCTTATTGCTAATCGGTACAAAACCACTAAATAAAAATAAAAACCACCAATTTACTAATCAAGAAAACTTGATCGAACTAACCAACTCAAGGGAAATCTGTTGCTGTCAAACGATAATGAGAAGGAGAATTCTAAGGTATCAAGAAAAAAAAAATACCTGAGAAAGAGAATTAGTTATAGACAAACCATACTGACACACTGAAATATTTGTTAGTCGTCTTCATAAGAATTGAAACGGATACCCAATTTGCCGACACAGAAAAGTCGATTACCATGGATGAAAAATTAGTTATTATCCAACAATATATCTGCCATGACACACAAAAGGAGAACTAATTAGCATACGCGAACTTCAGTTAAAAAAAAGTGATCTTGTAGAAATCAAATATTAACGTATACTAAGAATGGGTGCAGTGGCAAACAATATGACCTTCTGCATATGAGTTGTGGTAAAACCATTTGAGTGGGTCTTCCTTATGAGACTTGGTGCCATTAATCGATTTTAAGAACATCAAAATAATATTTACTAAAAACTTCTCAAGCCATTTCATATAGATAACCTACAAACTTCACAGCATACTGAAATCAAAATATGCAGGCTACTGGAAACAATAATGGCATCATGCTAAATGTTTGCTAAATGTTTGATATTTTCCAAGCACAATGTCTTACTACTCTATTTTCATGATTAAATCATTCTTAAATCTTAATGTGACACGACTAATGGTGTGGTTTAGTTTTACAAATGCAAGAGGAATTTAAGCAACCGGAGTAAATTGTTCATAATAGTTGGTGATGCTGACAAAAATAAATCATTATTGCAACTTATAAGATTTTTCAGCATACCCCCATAAAAGATTGGTAGCATCTGTAGGTCAATGAAAAGAACTCACACTGAGATCATGAACATAATTATTTTGTAAAATACCAAAATCACTACCAATAGAATGGTGGTAATAGTGGCGAATACAAAGTGTATATAGCCAACTATGGCAACAAATCAGGTGCACTCTAACAAAGTGATTATTCTAGGTTCAAAGTTCTGTATTTTAAGACTGAATCAACTGGTAACCATTAAGTATATCCTACATTATCCCTCGTTGAGATATATCATTCTCATCTTTCCTCTCATTATTAATATTAATTCATATATATTTCAATTGGATTACTTTTGATCTCTCTTATAATGGCTGTTTCCCTTGTGATTTTTTCTAGCCGTTGGACCAACTTCACTGGATACAAACATTTACCCGGTACATAGAGATGATATATTTTCATCAACTATGACTAAATTAGGGCTCACTCATGGAAGTTCAATACAAATTTCCTAATTTAAGGTTACTCTATAGTATAAAACACTCACAGGATTAGGATACTTCTCAGCATTTTGTTATTTCAGTCCAGTACAAATCCAGCTACCATCGATTAATCAGTAGGAGTTGGGTACAACGGGTGCAGATCATAGCTCCCACCACCAACTAAAAGGCTACCTGCGAAGAGAGAGATTTAATTATCACTTAAAAACTTAGCGACGGGAATTGTTCAGTTCTGTAATATGGAGCTGTCTCGACATTAGGTACTGGTCTAGGGAATTAATAATTTCTGATAACCCAAATATCTTAACCTTGATTATCTGTCTGATTTATGTGGATCCACACAAACTGGTTGAACAGGATATGACTTCAGAATGTCAAGATAAAAAGGCTCTCCTATGAGAAATGTCAAGACCTCTTACTGCAGTCACAACTAAGTACACGGAGATCACCACCGTCATTGGGAGATATCTCCGGCGTCCCTTGAAGAAATTTTGAATAATAAACCCAAGCGACTGATTGAGCTGTAGAAATTATCAGATTAAATATCTAAATTGAATAATAACCTGGTTGGCTTAAATATCTAAACTGAATAATAACCTGGTTGGCATTTCAACTGCTCGGCTTTATAAATAAGTTGCTAAAAAAATACGTTGAAAACCAAAGAGACGCGTGTGAATCAGTAACTCCAATACTTACTTACTCTCTAGATACACCTTTTCGAACCATTCCCATTAGATTTCCCAACATCCCCAGATACTCTGGCACCAGCAGACTTATATATGGAAAGCTTCTTTTCGCTGGCACCATTGCTATTGTACTGTTCAACAGCTTGGGTTGTTGCAAACATAGAGTCATCTTCAAAGTCCTTTTCACATATGGACCAACAGAGCTCTACAAATTGGGCAACAGGATATGTTAAATTGTGTTTCCTTACAGCATCATTGAAACATAAAAGGCCGCAATCAATTTGATAAATCGGTGATAAACTCCAATTATAGGGTTGAACAAAAATCATGTAAGAAATTTGATAAATCGTTGATAACCTCTAATAAATTGCCTTGAACATAAGAAATTTAATAGGACAGACACCTCAATCATATCTTATCAATTCCAGTATCAACAAATTTTTAATGAGTCAAATACCTACAACTCAAAAGCTTAATCGATACGTAGGATTTAAAATCTTATAGCAAGGGTTTGACCAATCTTTACCTCAACAACAGCAGCAATTACATTGGGTAGATTGTAGGGTTTCTACATGTTTACCTTGTTCTTCCTTTCCTCTGCATCGTCTTTGTGATTAAACTCTGCCTCCTAAATTTCTCTTCAACTGAATACCCAATCTTTTATAATTCTGAAATCGAGATTGGGAAGCCAAAGTAACGAAGATTTGGACGGATAAATATAATTCTTTTGTAAAGAAACCTAAAAACAAAACTTGATTTCTTCCGCAACGATTATATAGAAATTATCCAGAAAACCTAAGATCAATTAAGATTTAATTGATAGTAAAGTGGAGAACCTACGAAATGGAAGACTTTGGATCGAAATTTGAGAGCTTCCTTCCTAGAAACAAAAATCTGATGAAACCCACTGTTTCTCACTACACAAATCAAATCTGATGAAACACCCATTGTAATAAAATCAAACAGGAAAGCAAGAGTCCAGGGTTTGTGTGAAGAGGGGAAACAGAATCGCAGAGGCAGACAAAAAAAAACTCGATCAGTGAATCAATCAGAAAATCTAGCGCAGGAAATCCTTTTTGATATCAACAGAAAACTAACGAAGCAAAGTCTTTATACATCTTCTTGCTGTTAGAATTAGGAAACCTCGTTATTGACGGGAGCGTGCAACAGAATCGACGGCCCCGAATTACTCTCACGGATCCACCGATCCCGGCCACAGGATTTTATGGTAAACACCGCGAGTTTTTCATTTCCGGGAGTCCTTTTCAGCCGTCTAATAACTACTCCATCCGGAGCTTCCCGACTTTCGGATCAGGTCTATATTAAACGTCGTTCGTCTGATAGTTTTACCATACCTTTTTATAACAATGATTTTTATTTTTTTAGGGTTTTTTTCCTTCAACAGACACCCTCACCATCACCACCACCACTGAAATGTAGGTGTGCATATACTCTAGAAATTAACTTTTTTTTTGTTTTAATAAACAGAAGTTTTATTAAAGAGTTAACAACTGTACAACAAAATATTATGCTGATTTACAATACCATTCAAGATTTTGTTCTTTAAAACCAAAATATTAGAGTCATTTGCCAGATATGACTTCTGGGTTTTTTCGACTCCACCTAGCTAACTGACCGCTTCCCCGTTATATTTCCTATGTACATAGCTAATATCAGCATTATCATAATTACATAACAAAATTAAGACATCTTTTAAAATAGTTTTTGTTCTCCAATCACAAGTCGATGGCATGTTGTTCAAAAAATTCACTACATCCATATATTCAGCGCTTTCGCCCATCATACTGTCTCTTGTAGCGATATTGCTTCTGCTGCTGTTGGTCATGTTGTGGTTCCTGATAAGAAGTTAATGTCAGTAACTCTGTTGTTAGACCAAAAAACAATTCCAATTCCGAAAGATCCATCCTGTTCATTATAAGAAGCATCCACAAAGAAAATACCATGCTTAAACATATTAGAATCCTCCATGTGTTGCAGAAGATTAGATCTTCCTTTTATTTTTTTAATGTTTGCAGTTTCAAAATGAGAATTCCACTCCTGCAAAAATTTCTGAATTTCCTTTATGCAGTCTGATGGATTAGGTTTTACATTTTTGAAGTTAACATCATTCATGTAGCTCCAAATTCGCCAACAAATGGTACTAAAAATTTCTTTCCACTCCCATAAAGTTGATGAAAACCAAGATTTTACCCAGTTTAAGAAATTCCCATCATATGTTGGAATTTGTAGACCAAGGCCAAACCAAACAGCTCTCGTAAAGTTACAAGATATGAACAAATGAGCATAAGATTCCATGATGTTTTCCTTGCATAATAAATAAAATGGCTCTGTATGCTTAAGAACTGCATTCATTTTTGCTCTCAATGGTAATACATCTGCTGCCATCTTCCAAGTAAATAGAGAGACCCTAGAAATTGTTTTCATATGCCAAATTTGTCACTATTAATATGATCTTCTCGAGAAATAATTTTATAAGCTGATTTCATCGAGAACTCACAATCTTTATTTCCTAGCCATCTCAATCTATCCTGATTTTTGTGTTTTTATATATATAGCCTTAATTTTAGATGTCACAGTCTCAGGAAAAACATAATCTATTAAACCCTTATTCTACTGACCATCTACATCAATCAAGTCTGAAACATACACCAAATCTTCATGCTGCCAATTATTCGATACACCTGTTTTAGGAATCCAGTTATCCTTGGCTATTTGAATATTTATGGCGCTTCCTATCTCCCATATACTATTCTCTTTTACAATTTCTAATCCTTTCCTAATGCTTGTCCAGATCCAGGAAGCATTGTAGTAAGAATATTTTTTGAAAGGATGGTCTCTTGGGAAATACTATGAGGATTACGAATACCTAATCCTCCACAAGATCTGGGTGTACAAACTGTACCCCAAGCCTTTAGGTAATAAGCCTTTTTAGGATTATTCTTATTCCACCAGAAGTCCCTCTGAATTCTATCAAACTTATCTAACATTGAGGTAGGGAATTCGAAACACTGCATCTGATAGCATGGATATGCAGATATAGTTGATTTAATCAACACTGTGCGACCATCTTGGGATAACGGCTTCACCTTCCAGCCATGTAAGGTTTTATAAGCCTTCTCTAGTAGAAGTTCAAAATTTAAAGCTTTTTGCCTATTGAAAAATAATGGAGTACCCAAATATTTTTCATCTTTGGGTATTCTTTGAACCCTCAATATCCTTGTTAGAATCTTCATATGTTTATGGTGAAATTTTTTACTAAAAAAATACTCTCGATTTGTGAAAATTTATGTTTTGCCCAGAAGATGCACTAAAAATATCTAGTATACCCATTAATTGTTTAACCTCTGCGATATCCGCCTTATAGAAAATAAAACAATCATCGGCAAAAAGAAGATGTGAGATAATTGTACATATTTTATTAATATGCATTCCGGAGAAAGTTTTACTATGCTCAGCCTGATAAAACAATCTGGATAACCCTTCCAATGTTGTTATAAACAGATATGAAGACAGTGGGTCTCCTTGTCGAAGACCCCTAATAGGGTTAAAAGGGACACATGGTATCCCGTTTAGCAGCACTGTGTATTTGACTGTTGAAATACACTCAAATATGAGATCACACCCTTTATCAGAAAATCCAAAATTCTTGAAAATACGGATAATGAAATTCCATTCCATCTTGTCAAAAGCTTTTGATAAGTCTAACTTTAAAGCTAAAAAACCTTTTTTGGATATACTGGTATTCATGGTATGAAGAATTTCATGAGCTATAACTATATTATTTACTATTTGTCTCTTTGGTATAAAATATGACTGATCCGGAGCAATAATTTTGTTTAACAAAGGCTTCAACCTCGTAGCCAGAATTTTAGAAATTAATTTATAAAAAGTATTGCTCAGACTTATAGGTCTGGAATCTACTGGTGTTATTGGGTTCTCTATTTTAGGAATTAGAGAAATGTAATTATCATTTAGAGATTCCAGAAGTTTTCCCGTAGTAAAGAAATTTGTAACTAAACTTACCACTTCCTGTTCAACTAATCCCCAATGTGATTAAAAAAACCCTGGAGGGTATCCATCTGGACCTGGTGACCCCCGGGGATTCATAGAGAATAACAACTCTCTTATTTCATCTTTATCTGGCATTCTAATCAAATCAGCATTTTCAGATTCCGTAATAATCTTAGGAATAATATGATCAAAAACAGGATCAATATTGTTTCCTTCAGCTAAACTAATACCCATAAAATGATTCTTTAGAAGTAAATCTAGTTGTTCCTTTTCCTCTGACCAAAGACCAGAACCATCCCTTAAAGTATGTATTGTATTATGATGTTCCCGATTGGAAGCAACAACATGAAAGTACTTTGTACACCTATCATGCTCCTTAAAAAAATTATCCCTGATGTTTTCTAACTAATATATATTTTATATCTTACTCCAAGTTTCCAATTCTTCCTCCAATTTTTTTAGAATATTCCTAAAGACCAGATGAGCTTTTTTTTTTTTAATCAATTTGGTTTAAGATTTTTTCCTTGTTTTTAAAAATGTTTTTGAAAACATTTTTATTCCAGCCCTTTAAATCTTTTGATAGATCCTGTAACATCTGTTGAAATTCATTACTACCATTTAATTTCTTTTCTACCCTAGCATTCTCAATAAACATTTTATACTCCTTATGTTCCATCCAGCCTCTGAAGAAATTATAAGGTCTATTTTGGCTAACTCTAATAAGATCAAAAATAATAAGCAAAGGATTATGGTCTGAAGCAGTTCTAGTTAAATGGTGGACTATAGCTTCAGGAAAGCAATCAAACCATTTAACATTGACTAGGCTTCTATCTATCCTTTCTCTGATATTTTAAAATCCTTCCCTCTGATTAGACCAAGTAAAAGGATCACCCGTAAATCTTAAATCAATGAAACCTAGTTGTTGTATAACAGTTTGAATGACAGAAACTTCACTTGAACTAACTTCATTACCCCCTTCTTTTTCAGATTTATCCAAAATAAAATTCATGTCACCCACTATCATCCAGGGATGATCAATTTGATCTCCTAAACCTTGAATATATTCCCACTGACAGGATTTTCCTTAAGAATTCAAAGCACCATATACAGAAGACGTATAACATGTGATACCTCGAACCCTAAAATAAACAGTAATTATATTAAATTTAACCTCCACTAACTGCACCTGAAGGTTACTAAACCACGCCGCTATTTGGCCACCGGGTTTTCCAATTGATGGGATTATAATCCAATCTTTAAAATGTAGCTTTTTAGTAGTAATTTCCATTTTCTCCATCGACATTATAGTTTCAGAAAGGAACACTGAATCGGGTTTATGTTTTTCAATTAAGAACTTCAAATGATCAAAGGTCTTAGGGCTATTACAACCCTGAGCATTCCAAGATAGAATGATCATTATGTAAAAAACTACAACTCTGTGTTTAGAAACCACAAACAAAACACGCAAAACACTACCAAGCAGAAAAATATTTTTAAGGTTTAAATTTTCCAAAATGCAATGTTCAACTGAAAATAACTGATACTTTAAAAAGCTAAAGACAATAGATAAATAAAAATATATAAGAAAACTAACAAGTTCAGAGGTTTTGGTACTTGAACTCCTCTCACCAATCTTTAGATCTTTCACTTTCCCGGAAACTATGGCTTCTTCTTGGAGAACTGCTTCTACAGAAGCTATTGGTGTTGGATTTATAGGACCTGAATCTTCCTGAATAACAACTAAAGCATTTGTAAACATATCAGTAGTGCCCTTACCCAAATCCTTATACTCAGCAAGGAGCCATGTATAATCCTGAAGATATAGATTTCCTTCAATCAAATCTTGAAAATATTTCTCATTTTCTTTTCTCTTTATTTCTTCTTCCTCAATTTCAACATTTGCTACATTCTTATGTTTTCCTTTTCCTGAAGTTGAATACTTCTCAGATTCTTCAGAATTACGAATTGTGATTGCTTTTGCTTTCACATCAGGATTTGGACATTTCCGATCTATTTCCATTTTTTTCCTTTTTCCAGTGCTTCTGTTAACAACTTCTTTATCAATAAGGCTCTTGTATTCCACTGATGTTTGATCAGTCTTTTTCCAGCTTCTTGCTTTATTTTTCTCCAGTTCCAAATAACCCTTGGCCTCTTGCTTTGTTCCTACCACCACTGGTATATTACCAGCTTCAGGAGGAGTTTCATTTATACAATCATAACCTGGAGGGTGAGCTATCCACATGCATCTGGTACAAACTTGCCCTGGAAGACCAATGTAATCTATTTCAATCTGCTTCTTTCTTGTTCCCAAATCCTCTAAAATCATATCAATCCTCTTAACTAAAGGTTTAGATAAATCCACAATGACCAAAACTTTGTATTCACCATCATGCGGACCAATCATCATCAGAAATTCACCAATTTTCTTAGCTACTTTCCTTGCCATATATACTCTATCATCCCTAAAACTAGTGAATTTGAATGTAGTCCATAAGATGTATTTATCAAAGTTAAGATCAGAGTGTCTAACCTGATCAATCTTTTCCCTGAAAGACAGAAGCTTTCCTCGCACAGATGCATTGGACATTACTACCTTAGCGAATTCTTCAGGATCTTCAAAAGAGAAGAAAAACATGTTTTTGGTTTTTGTTTCTCTTACCTCTAATTTGCATTGCAAGTTCCACTTGTTCTTCAAACCTATTTTTACTTGATCGTGTCTGATTTTTAACTTATATAAACCTTCTTCTATGAATAGCTTACCAACCGGTTCCATTGATTCACTCATTTTTATACACGAAGCAGCCTTTTGATGAACTGTAATAGTTTATAATTGCCTATATCAGAAAGATCAACTTTTTCCTCCATTAATTTTGTTACCGTACTCATCCCCTCAGAAATAATCGGATTATCCATCTTGTCTCCTAAAGAAACAAGTTCAATAGTAGAAACTCTATAAAAGAAACCCAAATAGACAAAGTTTGATAAAAAAAAACATAAACTGTAACTATGATTCCTTTTATATTTTTAGGCAAACAATTTAATTCCTTTTGATATTGTTTATTCATTGCCACTTGGAGAAAATATTCTTTGAAAACTGCATGCAGCTAGCTTTTCTTCTTACAGCAATCAAAACCAAAAATCTTTCCAATCTGATATCCTTCAGGATACTGCAGAGTGTAATGATTACAATCCTAATAAAATTATAGAATAAACTATTCCTTGTCTGATCTATGAACCAGCCACGTGTGGATTTACTTCTAACAAGTGTAATCAAAAGATAAATAAAAAACCCCCAGCTCCTTACCAATCGCAGAAGGAAATCCAACCAACACCACTTAACAGAATTAGCCATGAATTTCGGTAAGTGAAAATACATAAAATTATAGTGGAGCTCTTTCCCAAGCTCGTTTAATTTAATTTAAAAAGAAATCCATGATTAAAACCAAGATTAGAAAATAATTTTAATACCAAACCCTAATTCCCAATTTCTACCCAAATAGAAATCAAATCAGACCATAAAACAATTTAACTATGAAACCAAATAATTAAATCATTAACTTATCTGTTTTGTTTCAAAAATATGGATCGATTACGATTTCATTCACCAATTTCAGATATAAAAAGAAATTTTTCTCCGAGTTTGTCGCCCGTTTCGCATACTTTCTCTCTCCAATTCATTATAGGTTCATTCCACTCTAGAAATTAACTTAGTTTTGCGGTTTTCATGTTTTTGATATCTGGGTTTATGTTTTTGTTCCCTCAAAGTTGATTTATTTGGATTTTTTTCATCAACAGACTCCATCACCATCATCGCCATAATATAGTTGTCCTACTACTGTAAAAGTGGATCAGGTCACTTGTTTCCCCTTTCAGAGTTTTTTTTTTTGATATTTCTTTCTTTAAGTCCGTCACAAGTATTATCGTTTTTCTCTATTTTCAAAAACTTTTTGTACATCTTTTGCAAGGGATATTGATTAGTGTGATTTTTTACAATCGATATTATAAACTAGTAGAGGCGCAATAATCGTAAAACATTTTGTGTACTGAAAATGAAAAACAGCTTTCAAAAGCTGTAACTATAATGAAAGACTATTATATTTTATTGCAAGGATTGAAAATCTTTAATGTACGAAATAATTTCCATAAACAATTTTGGGTTCTGTTGTAACTAATGATGATGATTATTAAAAGTCACATATACTAAGGATATTTTTAGTTTTTTTTTGTAATAATCCAGGTGAGGATCTCATTAAAAGAACGTTGCTTACTATTTCTAAAAGTATGTCGATATTGGACCTTATAATGGACATATTAGTTATGTATGTCTACGTTACCCTTCCCATTGTTTTTACTTGGTTTTCATTTTTTGATTATAATTTGAATTTTACTTTTATTTATGGATGATTTCATTTAAAAGGGTTTGTTTACTAAATTAACACCAATTGATTTGATTGAGGTACGACATATACGAGAATATTTTCATCATTTGATTTGTGTGAATATGAGTTAAATTTATTGAAATCATCTGGCAAAATGCACAGATAAACTAAGCAGCTTCTTGTAACATTTTTCACTCATTTTTTTTCCGGTTGATTGATACTTATCTTTTTCTACCATGAATTACACTATAGAGAAAAAGGAGATAATAGATGTGGATTTTTTTATTCCTGCATCTTCTAATGATGTTGATGTTTCACCATGTCAATGTTGACAAATACTTCCCGGTTATTGAAGCTTAATCTTTTAAACAAGAAACAAGAGATGAACATTCCACATGTACAAGTTCTGTCGACTATTGTCACTCAGAAGAATATGCAAGCATGTATGTTGATTCAAATGATGAAGAAGATGAAGAAGAAGAGAATCAAGTAGAAGTAAGTATCATTGATTCAACTATAATAGAAGAGAACTGTAAGATACATATCTAATATTAATATAACAAGCAATTGAGGTGCTCACTGCTCATATGTGAAACTTTGCAGGCATAAACTTTATCTATTCTAAAGTTTAATGGTTTTTGTCACCTATATTCAGATGGGAATGAAATTCAAAACTTCTTTTATACAGTTTAAGATATCTTGCCACTACTGACCAATAAGGGTATGTAGGAAAAATTCATGTAAAAACACATACTTGTAATTAACAGAAACAAACGGATCTTGCCAAAGATTAGAATCATAATTAAACCAAAGATTGACTCATGTTACATACCTTAGCAAAAGAACAAGAACCAATAGTTAGTAATTGATAATGGAGTCTTCTCTTCTCTTTTAACTTCTGTTGTATATGGGATACTAAGTGTAAGTCATGATGAGAAGAGGGACTCCCCTCTTTTATAATATTCTCTAACCCTTACTCATTACAGAAAATAGAGAGGTAGAGGTTTTAACCACAAATCAAACTCTGCTAGCTCACCTTGCAGATGTGATAGATCTAATGCGACAATGCCACTTCTCTTATCTCTTCTGGTATAATAGTGTGACATTGATCCAGGTTTTGCAAATAGTGTTTAGCTTTGACCAGAATACATATAGATATTTTACATTCTCCCACTTGGTCAATTCTAAACAACAACATTCATTTTTTTATAAAAGCTTAGATGTTGGATCATTCAATTTGTTTGAAAAACCGGGTGGCCACCGTTACATTTTTGAAATAAAATAGTCACACTAGTATTTTACAGAGTTTATATAGTGTTTTAACCTTTACCTGAAGAATGCAGCATCACTAAATTGGACAATGAAGACACGAGCATTCAACGTGATGTAAGGTCAGTGCATGATCTGATCTCAAAGTAGCATTGCCAGAAACTTCAAGTCGTCGTTATACTTTACAGTAGCTATTAGTATGGTGTATAACACTGCAATCTTTAATGTTTTATCCATATTGTCCATGCTTCATACATCAAAAGTGCATGTCATCCCGATAGATTATCGCTACCGCTTGTAATAATATATTACCAGCTATCAAGGACAAAGGCTTACCGACATGGCGCCTACCCATGTTTAGCCCAAGCATAATAAGAGCTTATGCAAGCTTCTTAGGCTACTATATGCTTATACCCATAACATATATGATGCATCAAAAGGAAGTAATCTAATCAAACAAGAATTATGGACTTCGCTATAACAGAACATTCTACTAACTTTACTGTAACCAAAATTAAAAACACTTTATTAGTTTCCATAGAAAAATACCCATAGTGTTACTGAAACCAAAACAAGGCTACTTCATAAGTTTAAAGTACTGAAAACAAATGAATAAAAGCTAACTCCCACTAACAACCTTATATGAACTTTAGTAATAAAATGGACAAAACTAAACAATTAGTTTTCTGAAAATCAAACAGGGAACTGGTAGTCTAACTCCCACTAATGAAGAGCATCAAAAGATTCTTGTATTCCCATATGGGACACATGCTACTTGAAAATACGGGGTGGAAGTCCTTTAGTTAATGGGTCAGAAATCATGTAATGAGTCGAAATATGGGATACTACAATTAGTCCCATCTTGAACTTTTCTCTTACGGATAAAAACTTGACCATTATATACTTGTTGCCACTAGATGTATTATCGTTCTTTACATAGCTTATGACAGCTTGATTGTCGCAAAAGATTTTGATTGGCTGATTTATAGAATTCACAACAGATAATTCGGTAATGAAATTCTTTAACCGAATAGCATGTTGGGTAGCCTCGAAATATGCCACATATTCAGATTCCATAGTGGAGCATATTTGTAACGACTGTTGAGCACTTCTCCAAGATACAACACCTCCAGCAAGCATAAAGATGTAGCCCTAAGTAGATTTGAAACTGTATAGACATCCATCAAAGTCTACATCCGAAAATCCATTAATTTCTAAAAAAATCGACCTTTGATAGACGCATTTATGTGTATATTTTCATCTCTATTGTATATATTGTTAGTACCCATTTTTGTACTTAAAAACACATCAATTTTTGGTGCCGCCGACGCGGATTTGTTTTTAGATTTAGATTTTTTTAGATTTTTATTCTTTTGTTCTTTTTTACGTTTCTTGGGTATTTGTCTTTTTGTTGCAGGTTTTGAATCAAAGAGGAATTGGAGACGAAAGACCTGGGGGATTAAAAGCTTGACAAAGCAAAAAGAACAGAGAAAAGACGAAGATACTTTATTTTATTTTTATTTTTATTAGATTTTATTTTTATTTTTAGATTTTATTTTTAGAAATTGTAAATAGGACTTTATTTTTGAACCTTTTTATTTTTTATTTTTGGAACATTAAACATTGGACTCTAATTATTATTTTTAAACCCTACGGAAGGGTAAAATTTTAAATATAAACTGTTTGCAGGGAAGGACGACGATTACGATATCGTCTCGGCCCCTCGGGTTCGTACATGACATAGGAGTCGTGGCCCGAGTCGACTACAACCGTTTCATCGCCCGTCTGGTACGGGAGGTAAGCTTCTAAACACCCGCGAATCCCCTGTCAGCGGGTTTACTGTCTTCCTTAAGGTGCATATATGCTGAGGTTTCGAATACGGACTTTAATTTCCTAGTAAAGGGCAAGGCCAGGCCATACAAGATAAGGGTTCGGATTTCATCACCGTTCTCTTCTTGCCCGCCTTAGGAACACATAACCTGCGCGAACCCAAGCTTAAAATACTGATTAGAACGAGACCGATAGGGTAACGAGCTTGTAGGAAAGTCATTCAAAGGGAAGTATTGGGTATCTTATTAGCTTAACTCAAAAGTTCAAGAAGATTACTGTGAGTCGACTAGAGCCGCCCTAACGGGAAACATTGCCAAAGAGATGGGGGTATCAAAGCTCCTCTGAGCTTCCCCTACATCTCTTCGATTCGCTTTATTCGGATCGATCTAGAGAGGTCTTCTAAAACGATACCTAGTTGCCTTTTGGAGGCATAGAAGCTGGTCTAGGAACAATCTAAGGGAGCCATCATGCTTGTTGTTTGCAAGATTTTATAGGTTTGATTTGGTCGAGTCAGCCTTGTTTGTGATTGTGTAGAATTCCTCTGTAGTTTGTATTTTCGGGGTGATGAATCCTTTTCAGGAGACGCCACCTGAGATGACGTTACGAGAGTATATGCGTAGAAATTCTTATTATCAGGAGACGCCGCCTGGGATGACGTTACGAGACTATAAGCGTAGAAATTCTCATTATCAGGAGACGTCATCTAAAATAACTCTTGGTGAATATATGCAAGGGAAACGACATTGGGATGTTCCAACGGTAAGCGAGGAATCACATCTAATGATCTACGAGAAGTATTATAAACACAGACCGCTTAGTTTGGAACAAAGATTAAGAATTCTTGAATGTCAGAAATTATATTATGATGATGATGATAAGGATAGTACTAATGAAGAATCTGAAATATGTAGGAATAGTGATCAAGAAACTATTAATCCAATTGAGCTTTGTAATGATGATATTATTTCTAGTTCAAATCCAAATAATTTTTATGATTATCCACCTATTCAAAAGGACGAGGATTTGATTAGGGATACCACCGTTTTAGACGATGTAGTTTTTCCTTTTGATTATGAAGCCGATAGTGGTTTAGAGGAACGAGTTTATTCTGAAAATGTTGTTTTAGAGTCTAGCGACTTAGAAATAATAGTCTTAGAAGAAGAAGATAGACCCGTAGAGATGAGTAAAGATGCACTACCTGATAATAACTTAGAAGAATCAATTGACCATTTCCAAGAATTTGATGATCTAGAAATTATGGAGATTGTGACTAGTCTATCTAGAGACACTTAAAACTCTAAGTTTGGGGGTGATTATCACTTTCCTAGTGCCTTACCTTTAACTCTGAGGAAGTCCCCTCACTTAGGACTTGATATCTGTGCCTCAACCAATTTACAAGATTACCTTCATACTTGTTTTCCCGAACCTAGTGATGTCCATGAAGAAGTTCAGTCGTTAGAAACCCATCCTCTGGTTGATATGGTTTGCCCAGGCTATGATACCCAGATTGACTTTGTTTTCCCACCAAATAGTTTTCTTCCAACTGTGGGAACATTTATATTTCAAATGTGTCGAATATTAAGTTCTGAGACTAAGCCTAAGTACTTTAGGTTAATAGAATCAACACATTTACTTAAGAATGACCACTACTCTCATTGTGGTCAATTATGTAAGTCAAATCTGATTGACTTAGAGGATCCTCAGTTATTTAGGTTATTATTGTGTGCTTCTAAGTTCCTTTGAGTTTTTCCAGACTTTAGGACCTAATGATTCAGATACCACCTATGAGGAAATGCAGCCAATGAAAATAATTTATCTAGACCCTTTCATAGAACCTGAACCTGAACCGCAGTTAGCGATAGTTATCAGGAAACTAGGTAAGGTCATGCGATACTTGTTCACTTTCTTGGCTTATTGTTGTTTCCTATGGTCAGCTCAATTTGGTTTTGAAGACCCATAGTTATTCCGACTACTGTTATACGATTCGAGGTGACTAATCCTTTCCAATGTCTGGCTGAAGACTTTAAACTTAGCACTTCTTGGGAGGTAACCCATTCTCATGCAACACGGTAATATCTTTCCTTAACTCTTTTGCTTCAAATGGTAATAGTTTCTCCTTGTTCATGCTTTTAATTTCATCTTTAGAACATTGAGGACAATGTTAGATTTAAGTTTGGGGGTATGGGAAAAGCTTTTTAGTTGCAATAAACTCCGGAGCCTAGAAATTTATGCCTATTAAGGATGGCACTAACCAATCTAAGTGGATGGAAACATTTTGGTTTTAGGAGTTGAGGAACCAATCTGAGTAGATGGAAACATCTATAAGAGTCTATTCGTAAAAGCACAGAGCTCAGGTGTTAGAAATAACATGATAGTTTCGCCATATCTCGTTGAGTCCTTTTCACTTCTGTTTTTATTTTTTTTATTTATTTATTTTTATTTTTAAAATATGTTTCTCTAAGTGATTAGGTGGGGCTCACGATTCAAGTTGTTACCACTGCTAGGGTGTAATAGAGTGATTGAGATACAAAAAAAAAAAAAAAAAAAAAAACAGACCAATAGACCAATCGGAATAAATTTTAACACTTGGATAGCAATATGTGTGTGTTCTCCCTGTCTCCGTCGCCTAACAAGCGTGGAATGCAGGATCCACGAGAATTACCATGTAATCTGCTGACAAGAAAGCATGCGCTTGGATCCACAAGATCTAATCATGTTGTTAGTTCTAAATAAATAAATAATAAATGTGTGTTCAATAAATCGACCGCTGGTTCCCTTGTATATGCAGACGAATTGATCTAGAATTAGGATTATTGACCACTGGTCCCCTTGTATATGCCAGTTGTGTTGATATTAGTAAGACCGGTATCTCAGTCCATTAGGATAGGTTCATCTTGGCAGAGGCCTTCAGACAGATATGAGAAAACACCGTTCACCTATTCAACATCAAAACCATCTATGTTTTTCTATATCCATCTCTTAAACTATCCATGTGATTTGTTGACTCCGGATATTGATGTCCATAGTGAAACTATCTTAGTAGAGCTCTGTCACTTATATATGAATTTTAGTATGCTTGAGTGCAAACTCGTGTACAACAATTGGAATTTCGCATCAGGGTACTTCCTCCCATAATCAATAAGTATGCCAACCAAGGAGGTTCTTTAGTGCCATTTCAAGGTTCTGCGTAGATAGCTAGGGTCTGGAGTAAAGGTTTTGTGGGTACACCTCTGGTAAACCCTCCCGAGACTATAACTCGGCCACTAGGGCCACCTAGGGGTTCAAAGGCTTGTTGCACATGCTAAGTGCAATCGACGATGCCTGCGACAGTGAGTTAGGATTTTATTTTGTAGATTAAATTTGCTCGGGACTAGCAAATAATAAGTTTGGGGGTATTTGATAGACGCATTTATGTGTCTATTTTCATCTCCATTGTATATATTGTTAGTACCCATTTTTGTACTTATTATGGTGTTTTATGTGTTTGTAGGTATTTTTGGGCAATAAACATTTTTGGAAAAAATCGGCTCGAAAAGTTGTCTAAAGGCACCCAAGGGACATTTGTTATTCGGACTCTCAGTTTGGATAAGGGGCACCTCAGTTGGGCACCTGCTATTCGCACCCCCGTTTTGGTTAGGGGGACACCCTTCTTCATCGTTTGTAATAGAATTTTGGCGGGAAAAATTCCAGTTTACTGCGGAATTTTCTGTTGGATTTTTCGACGTGATTTAGTGAGATTCAATCCCTGAAACTTAATGGGTAGACGTGTTATGACCATAGAAAGCTGTTATGGGTGTCTGTTTGGATTAGAATTGGCTGTAATCATCGCATGGAGCAAAGCAGAGTTACATACATTTTCACGGGATAACATGAATTACACTGAGTTCGATGCTTATAATGCACGAGTTTGGAGTGTGTTGGACCGTAATGGATACAAATAAGGAGATTTGACTTCTAAAAACGCGTGGAGGAGCTAAACAAAGAAAGAAAATCTTGATTATTCCCGTACCATGAATAAAAGATATTGTGAATATTTTGGAATTAATGGAGGAGATTCAACACCTGTTTTTGGTATAAATAGAGTCCCTGGGAGACTTAGTGAGGGTGTCGAGGGTTTGGGGTCGATAGAGAAGCTGCAGAGGTGGAGAAATCAAGTTAGAGGAAAGTACCCTGCTGCTGCTGAGGAAGATGAACACGAAGAACATAAGACGCACATGAAACCGTCGTTCTTCAACAGTGACAGCGACAATAGGGTGAGGGTCGTATTGCTACAGTGACAGCAGCACTACACTTGTATCGTTCTTTGGAACAGTGATTATCCGACACTTTATATGCGTCACAAAATTCTGTTTGTAATCATTTTCTTCCATTTCATCATTGTAAACACCATTTGAGCTATAAATAAATCTTTTGAGCGTGTTTTCATCATGATGAGGTAAACCCCAACACTGGGACGACGAAGGAGGCCGAACTTCATACATGGGTAAATTTGTTTAATTTTTTTTATGACTTTTGCACTAAAATTAATTGAAATATGATTTGATTAAATTGGTTGTCATTTGATTAGATGGGTCATGCTTAGCTTAGGTGATTTGATGTCCCATGCTTAACATTTACAATCAATGTTTTGAGAATCTATCTTGGCAAAAATAGAGTCCATGTTTACCTTATGTTATGGAGATTGGCCGAATCCTTAGTTCCAGTATCTCTAGCACCAATTGTAATATCATTGTATATTTCTATTAAATTTAAAAACTCAAATCTTCACAAGTCTTAGAGTTCGAATCATTTTTACTACAACTTCAAAATCACATCAACCTTCTATACACAAGCATATAGTCTTTTGTTCTATGTAGGTATCTCAGAGCTTTCTTCATGGCTCTCCAATGAGCAATACCCGGATTCTGTTGATATCTACCAAGCATTCTGACTATATAACTAATATCGGGTCTAGAACATATTATCAAATACATGAAACACCCTACAGTTGATGCATACTTAAGAGCATTCACCTCCTTTTGCTCAATTTCATTTTTTGGGCATTGATTCTTGCTAAAAATATCTCATTTTACAGCTGGTGCATCTCCTGGTGCACAAATCTGCATATTAAATCTCTTGAGAACCTTATCAATGTAAGGACTTTGTGATAAACTAAGTGCTCTAGCATTCCGGTCTCTTTGAATTTTAATTCCCAAAACATGCGATGCGTTTCCAATATCCTTCGTATCAAAAGTCTTTCATAGAAAGCGGTTAGTATCAAGTAAAAGATGAATATCATTGCTAGTTAACAATATATCATCCACGTATAATACTAAAAAGATGAAGCCACTCCCACTGATATCTTTCCATGAGAGTTTCTTTCCAGCCAAAACCAACAATGGCCTGATCGAACTTCAAGTACCATTGCCGTGAGGCTTGTTTCAGCCCATAAATGGGCTTTTTTAACTTACGAACTAGTTGTTATTTTCCCTTTAGCTTAAAACCATTAGGTTGCTCCATGTAGATATCTTCTTTCAGGTCCCCATTTAAAAATATCGTCTTGACATTCATTTACTGGAGTTCCATGTCAAAATGTGCTACCAAAGCCAGCATAATTCTAAGAGAATCTTTCTTTGACACGAGAGAGGAGGTATCAGAATAATCAATTCCATATTTCTGATTATATCCCTTTGCGAATAGCCGTGCCTTATATCTTTCCACTTTCCCTTCAAAATCTCTTTTTTGTATTGAACACCCATTTGCATCCAATGACTTTCGCTCCCGCTGGCAGTGGAACATGCACCCAAACTCCATTTTTATCCATCGATTTTATTTCCTCTTTCATAGCCTCTATCCATTCCTTTTGACAATTTACTACTTACTACCTCTGCATAGCTCGAAGGATCATTAGTTTCTTGCACATCACCTTCAGTCAAATAAGTTTGGTAGATGTCGGGAATTGCTGGTTTTCATGTCCTACTTGATCTTCTTAATTCTGCAAGTGCATTATGATGAACTTTTTCTTGATAGGCTACAAGGGGCTCAACTATTTGAGGAGCTGTAGGTGCAGAAACTTCAATATTTGGTTCAACTACTGTGGTATTAATGGTTAACAAAACTTCTGAAGTTGGAAAACCAGTTAAGACATTCTGAATCATAAATTGTGGTAGATCATCTATGACTTCTTCAAACACCACCTCTCGATGATGTGAACTCCCACCATCAAATTCCATAAACTTAGCATTATTCGTTTCTACAATTTTGGTAGATCTTACTGGGAAGTAAAATTGGAAGACTTTATATCTATCTGGGTATCCAATAAAACGACAAGTTACGGTTCTAGCATCGAGCTTCTTAATGTCAGGGTTATAAAGTATCGCTTCTGCCGGACAACCCCAGACACGCAAATGATTCAAACTTGGATTTCTTCCGGTCCAAAGCTTAAATGGGGTTTCTTGTATCACTTTACTAGGTGCTCGATTGAGTAAGTAAACTGTTATTTTTAAAGCTTCTCCCAATAGATTTTCGGGCAAATCAGAATGACATATCATACTACAAACCATATTTTGATAGGTCTGATTACGTCTCTCATCTACACCGTTCTGCTCGGGAGTACCCGAAGTTGTGTATTGAGGAACTATGTCATGTTCTTGAAGATATTTAACAAAATTTACATAATTTACGTCGTCTTGATCTGCTCTACCATAGTACTCTCCCCCTCGATCAGAACGAACAATCTTAATTTGCTTATTCAGCTGTTTTTTAACTTCCAAATGATAAATCTTAAACATATATAAAGCCTCATACTTGTGATGAATAAGGTACACATATGCGTACCTTGAAAAATCATCAATAAAGGAAATAAAATAGCGCTGACCGTCGCGAGAAGGAGTAGGTAAAGGTCCACATATGTCTGTGTGGATTATTTCCAGAAGATTAGAACTACAAATGACACTCAATTTTCTAGTTTTCATCAGTTTCCCTTTAATGCAGTCTATGCAAGTATTAAAATCACTGAAATCTAACGATTCCAATATTCTATCCGAGACTAGCTTCTTTAAGTGTTCTTTAGATATTTCCTAGTCTTTTGTGCCACAACATCGACGATTTTTTTTTAAGAATAGATCTTTTAATTCCAAAAGAAGAAGTAGCCAAGGAATCAACTGACAAGTATAATAATGATGAAGCATAAAAAATATCCAAAGATAATTTATATAACCCATCAATTAAAACACCAGATCCAACATTGTGCATATTAAATCTAATAGAGAGTTTACCACCTTCAAGCATAAAACCATAATTAGATTCATCCAATCAAGAAATATAAATTAAATTGCGACTAATACTAGAAACATAGAAGGTGTCTACCAAATCTAAAACAAAACCTCCATCTAAAACTAGCCTAAAAGTTCCAACTCCTTCAACTTTAGCTGGATCCTTATTTGCAAGAAATAGTTTCTCCCCAGCCCTTGGTTTCCGCTGGCTTATGAACCCCTGCAAAGAATTCGAAATATGCACAGAGGAACCAGAGTCAACCCACCAAGTATTACTAGGAGTATCTAATAATTTTGTTTCAAAACAAACAAAGGCTAGGTTACCACCTTCTTCCTTCTTTAACCATTCCTTGTACTTATAACAGCTCTTCTTCATATGCCCTTTCTTTTGACATAAAAAACACTCAATCTCCTCTGATGGTTTTGGATTCTCTCCCTTAGGATGACCAGCAGAGTTAGAAACTTGGTCAGATCCCCTTTTCTTATCAGTAACTACTAGGTCAGGTCCACTATTCTTCTTAAAGGTTTTCTTAGAAACCTTGTTCTTGAAAGCTTTCTTATTTGCTCCATGATAGCTAAATTTGTAGATTCAACCTTTCCTTGCTTTTGTCTTTCTTCTTCCATCACACAATAAGCAATCAACTCATTTACAGTCCACTTATTTTCTTGGGCATCGTAGTTTACTTTGAAAGTTTCAAAAGAACGAGGAAGAGACGCAACAACTAAATGAACAGGAAAGTCAGTACTTAGGTCCATTTCTAACTCCTTAAGTGAAATTATAAGTTTTGAAAGCTTAAGGATATGTTCACGAATATTTTCATGTCCGTCATACTTGAGTGAAATGAGTTGTTCTAAATAGGTAAATTGAAGAGCCTTCTTGGACCTGGTAAACTAATCATGTATGTCTTTCAACAGCTCCTTTGCAGTTTCCTTAGTTGGAATTTCACCTCGAATATCATCTCCTATTGAGGACTTAATGATCATCATAGCCATCTTGTTAGATTTCTCCCATATGAGATACTTGGTCTTAGCTGATTTAGTTGCATTCGGTTCAGGAACATCATGCATGTCTTCACTGAGATCGATGTCATACTCCATACATCTCAAAACAATTTTAAGTTGTGACTTCCATTTCTTGAAATTTGAACCACTTAGTGGTTCAATTCCAGTCAAATGTCGTTGAATAATACTCTTATCCATAACTGTCAACAGTTCACCATTATAATAATGGGTTAAGAAATTTATTCATTGTAATATCAAAACATCTAGTTAATGACAATCACAATTCTGTTGTATATCAAAACTTGTAAGTCAGTCCTAGGGTATGGCTGAAATACATAGAGTGTATTAAACAATTTTTCTAACAACTTCCCACTCTACAGGACAGTGACACACATTCAATATAAACCTTTAGGCAGTACAGTAACATGTATCACCTCCATATATGCGATGAAAATCGCCTACATAACTAATTTATTATGATTAGGTTCGATAAAAACACTTCCTTGCCTTTGGGTAAGGGTTATTTATTTCTAATCAATCCCTATAAATCATTCTGTCCTACCTAGTTCACGTATAAATCCACTAGACACCTTTGGTCAGTCCTAGTAGTTCACTATTTGTAGGCACATGCTTGTGATCTTGCTGGTGATAAAACAAATCAATACAATGAACACAAAAAGTACAAAACAGCCACCTTTGGGCAGACTTAAAGCTTGTATGACTTATTCTTTCTGGATGATCACTTTATTGGTCTTTCGTAACCCAAAATAAGATATACCTTTCAATATCAAAGAGTTAAACCTATATCAATATTACAACCACAGATTGTGTATATGCTTTTTAAAAACAAAGATAACATAGATGAAAGCTTATAAACAGTTCACAAAACAGTTTTAGTATGATTTATCTCTTTTTAACCTTTTGTTAAACAACTCATATGCATATATATACACATACAGTTGTAATCTTAACAAACATAGCACCATATTTCTCTAATTTGGTTTGAAGAACAGTTAACATCAACAAGAACTCATCCACATGAAATCAGATTCTTATTCTAGGGCACAACCAAGCTTTTGATACCAATGTAGGAAAAATTTATGTCAAAACACATGCTTGTAATCAACAGAAACAAACAGATCTTGCCAAAGATTAGAATCAAAGTAGTTAATATCGCGTATCGGTATGGTATCGGGCGAGTCAGATACACCTATACAAAAGATATTATCGGGTTTTATCGGCGATACATCATTCAAATTATAATTTCAAATATCTATAAAAATCATGCAAAACAATAATAATCATAAACATTTCTCAAACTTCCAAAATAAGAGGCAGTTTACATACATTCTCATTAACTTTCATTCCTAGAAATTTCCTATACACAATCAAAACTTAATGCTAACACAATAACAAGTTAAGGGTTGCAGAAAAATTCTGAAACAAAGAAGGCAATCAGTTTGCCGCACCATTAACGATTATGAATCAATCTATTTTCCGAAGCAAAGAAAATACCCTAACTCGTTCGTGTTTAGTTTACTATATCTTACCACAGATGATACTAAAATGCCTAATTTTCTCTTTATAGATTTCATCTTTACCAAAAATGATACTGGAACCGATATTATATAGGTAAAACCGATATATCAGTCTGTACCGGCCGATACAAACGTTTTTATCGTCCCGTCTTCGTATCGGCGATATTTTCGATATCGTATAGGTATTTTCCGATACCCGATATAAACCTGTAATATCGGCCTGTACAACCGATATTGACTACCTTGATTAGAATCATAATTAAACCAAAGATTGAGTCTTGCTACATACCTTAACAGTGCTCTATACTCGCAGCAAAAGAACAAGAACCAACAATCAGTAATTGAGAATGGAGTCTTCTCTTCTCTTTCAACTTCTGATGTTTATAGGATACTAAGTGCAAGTCATGATGAGAAGAGGGACTCCCCTGTTTTATAATATTCTCTAATCCTTACTCATTACGGAAAAATAGAGACAAGGGGTTTTAACCACAAATCAAATTCTGCTAGCTCACCTCTTAGATGGGATAAATCTAATGCGACAATGCCGTTTCCCTTATCTCTTCCGATACAATAGTGTGACATTGATCCAGGATTTGCAAATAATGTTTAGCTTTGACCACAATACATATAGATATTTTACAGGGTATTCATAAAATTTTATTACTTCCTGTTACCTGATTTCCGCAATTTTTTAAGTGGGTTTTTACCTTCCATGAATGATATTTTTGGGGTAGATCTTCCCCGAGCCACGCAAAATCAAAAATATGGTTAAAAGAAGAGAGAGAAAAATGATGGTGGTTGGTTTTCGGGTATTCTCGGTGCATAGCACGGGCACAAAATCTAGTCTAACTAAGAGGAAAGGACCCGTTGACAACCTTGATTTGCATCAATCAAACTTTGTCGAATATCCTCACCACAACTCTTGCTTTACAAAAATCTTATTTTCTTCTCACCAGGAAGCGAGGATTTCTTCACCGTTCAATGTATTGTGTAGGTCGTTAAGCTGACAAGGCTAGACGGTAACAAATTTTCAGGTTTAGCTATTAAGCTGACAAGGCTAGACGGTAACAAATTTTCCTTTCTGTTGGGCCTTAGAGCATCTCCAATGCTAGGGTGAAAGTCTTAAAAAGACATGCCACCTAGGATTTAACACTTTTTTAACCAAAAATCAATCTTCAATGCTAGGGTCAAGGTTAATGAAAAACCATGACAATGATGCCATCCCATAAGAAGGGGTAAAGGAGAAAGTCATATCTTCACCTTCTCAATGACCCCGGGTCTATTGACACATCATCAATTTTTTATTCCAAAATTGATTTTTTTCTAATTAGAAAATATTGTTATTGGGTTATAGTTCAAAAATGTTTTTTCCTCATAGAAATGACCCCTCATAAAACTTATTCCAAAATTGATTTTAGGGTAGGAAGATTTTAGCATCGGAGATGAAACCTGAGGTAAAATGTCCAACTTTTATCTGTTTTAACCACATAAAAATGACCCCCAATAAAAAAAAATATTCATAAGACCCCCACATAGAATGACTTTCACCCTCTTACTAGTATTTATTTGTTCCGAGGAGGGAGAACCAAAAACCTTGAACTTGGTGAAACACTGAAACGTCAGGACAGCTAGACTGGGAGTCTGGGATTTGAAGCGGTTCCATTAAGATTCTGTGTCATATCATATGGAACTTGTATCCACCTTTCAGAAATGACCCATAAGCGGGTGGACATTATTCAGTCGTAGCTAAATATTTAGCCACCATTCAACTTGCATAATAATTCCAAACACACTGCCACTTCAAAATAGCACTCCACCCCACATTCTTGGAGATCAACTCATCATCACCAAAAAAAAAACAGTTCCATGGCTGTAACATCATGGGAAACCAGTGTTACAGATTCAATCAACACAATATACCTACTCTTCTCTGCTTACCTTGTGTTTGTAATGCAGCTTGGATTTGCCATGTTATGTGCCGGTTCAGTTAGAGCTAAAAACACCATGAATATAATGCTCACGAACGTCGTGGACGCCGTTGTTGGTTCCCTTTCTTATTTTCTCTTTGGATTTGCTTTTGCTTACGGTGCCGGCGGAACTGATGCGAACCCTTTTATCGGTTCTCGATTCTTTGCTCTCAAAGATATTCCGAATGAAAATTATGATTATAGTTTCTTTTTATACCAATGGGCTTTTGCCATTGCTGTTGCAGGTATTACTAGTGGTTCCATTGCGGAACGGACTCAGTTCAGTGCTTATCTTGTTTTCTCATTTTTCCTCACTGGATTCGTTTACCCAATTGTCGTTCACTGGGTTTGGTCATCCAGTGGTTGGCTCAGTCCTAATTCGTCTGAATTGTTGTTTAACTCCGGCGCAATTGATTTTGCCGGTAGCGGAGTTGTGCATTTAGTAGGTGGAATCGCCGGTTTATGGGGAGCTTTAATCGAAGGACCCCGAGTCGGGCGATTCGACGTGTTTGGAAAGCCTGTGGCGATTCGTGGTCATAACGCCACTCTAGTTATTCTAGGCACATTCTTGTTATGGTTTGGTTGGTTCGGCTTCAATCCCGGATCGTTCAATAAAATTCTTATATCGTACCCAAATACATATGATCAAGGTAACTGGACCAGTATCGGCCGGACTGCGGTAACAACCACGCTTGCGGGATCAACAGCCGGAATTGTCACGTTGTTCAGTAGGCGCTTACTAGTGGGTCATTGGGATGCATTAGATGTCTGCAATGGAGTTTTAGGTGGATTTGTCGCGATAACTTCCGGGTGCTCTGTAGTGGAACCATGGGCAGCAATCCTTTGCGGGTTCGTCGCAGCCTGGGTCTTAATCGGCCTCAATATGTTGGCACTTAAGCTAAAATATGATGACCCATTGGAAGCGGCTCAATTACATGGAGGCTGTGGCGCATGGGGACTAATATTTACAGGACTATTTGCTAAAGAAGAATTTATACTTCAAACTTTCCAACCCGGTTTGGGTGCTACCGGTGTGCTCCGTCCATTCGGGGTGTTGATGGGTGGTGGTTGGGGGCTGCTTGGTGCTCAGCTGGTCGAGATTACAGTGATCGTAGCTTGGGTAAGTGTGACCATGGGACCTCTATTTTATGCACTGCATAAGCTTTCGCTCTTACGGATATCGGTCGAGGAGGAGACGGTCGGACTTGATAGATCTAGTCATGGAGGCTTCGCCTATATCGCACATTCCGAGGAAAATCAACCTCGAACTTACGCAGAATATGCTCGGCTACAAGAGAAACCATGACCGTGCCATACTGCGCCCACAGGAAGTACGTGGACTATACAATTGTTTTCAGTTTAAAATATTGAAATGGTTGGTCTACAAAATTTGAATCAATTTCCTTGTAGTCTGTAGATATATGTATTTATTTCGGTGTGCATTCGCCCATCCGTGTTGATAATAGTCTATTTGAATACCAGAAGTAGAACTTCTGCATCTCTCAAAGTTAGAAGCAGAAGTCAAAAGCAAACATTTTTGTTTCATAACGAGTTCTTTTTTTTTCTTTTCTAGAAGGCATTCTAAAATTATATAGCTAAATTAGTTTTTGTCTTTTTGGCTTTCTGAAGTCAAAAAGTAACTTCTGGAATGATATCCAAACAGATTGTAAGGTAACTGATTTGCAAATCTCTTACTGTTTCCAGCGATTGGACTGACCTGTCCGCAGTTTCATTTTTACAACACTATAAAAACATTTGTGGTGTGTTGTATTTTCGACAACACCATAAAAACATTTGTGGTGTGTTGTATTTTCGACAACACCATAAAAACATTTGTGGTGTGGGTTGAAGTTTTTTACGCCGGCTTGCCTACGTAATGTGGGTTGTGCAAGGCGTGGCAAGCCGGCGTAAAAACTATGCTAAATTTTTTGGAGATTCTCTCTCCAGCCTACCTGGTACTTGTTACTGGAAAAAAGCTTCGGTTCTCGGTTCTCGGTTGAAGTTTTTGACTATCAAAAACCTTATCTCAAAAGAGAAAAAGGATCAGTATCCGGGAACAAGAAGAGTTTTACAAGGGGACAAGTTAAGTCACTTTTGAAAAGTGATTGGTGCACGTTTGCAAGAGACATTTAGAGATGGCAAACAATTAAACAAACACTTGAAAAACATGATGAAAGACTGTTGAAACTTGAAATCATGTTGAAATGTCCGTAACTTTATAAAACCATGATTGATTAACAGACCATGCAACCTAACAATACCCAATGAAATAAGACTGCAACAGAAGTGTAAAATGCCTTTTGAAAATGCACCGCACGTCTTCACAAAGGAAAGGGCCAAGGGGAATTCCAATTTACTTTTCTCTGTTTAGATATATATGTTGGCTGCAATCATAACGAAACACAGGTGGCTCGTGCATAATAAGTAAATTCGTGTATTTACTTATAGACTATTTGGATACCTGAAATGAAGTGTTTTTGTTTCATTTCTCGAGAAACTTATAGACTCAGTACTAGAAGCAGATATAGAAGTCAGAGGTAAAAAAAGAATTGTTTTATAAAAAGATTTTCCTTTTTATTTTTAAAAGTCATTTTGTAATTATATACCTAAACTAATTTCAGACTTTTTTTTACTTCCAGAAATCAAAAAACAGCTTCTGCAGTAGTTTCAGACAACCTGTTACCCTGTTGGAAGAAGTTTTTAGCCACATATTCACATATCAAGAATTTGACATGGAGTAATTTCTTCTCCTTTTTTTTTTCTTTTCATTTTTTTTTTCTTCCATTTATTGAAAACTTATATAGCTAATACAAATTACCACGTCTTCACCCTCCCAAAAGTTCTACCACTTGTAATTTCCTATAAAATTTCTTTTGGGTATAGGGATCACTAGATAAGAACACATTTTTTTGTCACTCAATTTGACATTTTCTCTTTTGGATGTATATAGGATACCGTTTGACAGTTCTCGTGGTGGGGAAAAATATCAGCTTGTCATCTTCGGCCGGAGCCCAGCTGCACGTACGCATAACCAAAAGTTGTTAGAATGGTTAATCAAGAAAGTTTCGCTTTCGCTGAGGTCATAGGCCTCCAAAGAGAGAAAATTAGTACCTGAAATGAGTAACGAAATGGTGGATGAAAACACAGATTTCAACTCTCGAAAGCTCGTATCCTGGACATAGCCGCGGACCTCCTCCGAATGGCGTGAATGAATTACCGTTTCCAATACTTGACATTGATGCCAAATCGTTCTGCTGCCATCTCCAAGGATTGAAGGAACGAGATTCTTTATAGTTATCTTGGTGCAGATGCACAGCCCTGAACGACGCGAAAACTGTCCAACCCTTCGGAATCGTAAAACCTACATACATCGATTTCGTTAAATCATTGTCTAGATTATCGCACAAAAAGCATTTGACAAAATGGTTGAAAGTTGCTGGCAAAGTATACGGCGAACCTTTAATAGTGACGTCGGACGTTGTTTTCCTAAACACGCCGCTTATAATGTTAGCAACCCGCAGCGTCTCATTTATCACCTAATTAACAGGAAAGACAATCGAATTAGCCTCTTCTTGCACTGGGAAAATTTCTTGTTTTCGCGCAAATATCATTAGCTTTTTAGTTATGGAGTTATGGTGCCTACACATTGGGTAAAAGGAAGAGATTTGTAGTCACTCCATTGCAGGGAGCCCGAGTAAGCCTTTTCTGCTGCAATCTTCTCGTGCTCCTCCTGATATAAGCAAGCAAACAACAGAGATTTAAGTCTAATCTACTCTGTTAAAATTTGCATTCTTGTGGTAAAATTATTGAAGGATGATATCAGTGACTTTGAGTTCGAAACTCATCAGCATCGTTTTTGCACTGTATCAGTGCTCCTGTGGTAAAGGGGTATAATGGTCATGTAAAAGAGGAAATAAACAAATGTTTTGGGATATTTTTATTTTTCTAACCAAATTTTTTTAGGACCATTGTACAGTACCAGTCGTTGGAACTCTGTATGTCTCTGTCTAGACTGGCGAAGCCATGATGAAAGAGTATTGTATTGTATTCTTTTTTGATGGAAAGTTACTCATTGAAATGGGAATGATGAAAGCTTTCTTGGTCGTGGTAGTGTCGTGTACCATATGACTCCATTCCGTTGCTGGTGTTGCCTTCTGGCATCCATGACTCCATCAGACACAATTATTTTCGTCGGTTTCTTGATTGTGTTGTTCCTCTTTTTTGGTTATTCTTAGGTCCCATCCCATGTAATGCAATGTTAGAGACACTACCCTGTGCATGAGCGCCGGTAGACCTTATTTTAGGTTCTTACTAGGGTGTTGGGCACCATAATAATACTCACTACTGAACTGGCCGATCAGTATCATGTGAAATTTGGTAATCCCGACAGTATTAAATACTAAAATGATTTCTGATTATGGTACCAAAGAAAAGGTAATTGTTTAGCCTGTTTTGATACCACCCGAAAAGTTGTTTTTTAGGAATCTAAAGCTAGAAATTAGTTTGGTGATAAAATTTCAAAATAACTTTAGAAGCAAAAAAAAAAAAAAAAAAAAAAAAAAAAAATTTTGAAGCAAAACATTTTTGTTTCTGGAACCGACTTCCATTTTTGGTATCCAAACGCCCTCCTAATTTTAGCTATCCATTTAGGTGCACGTGGAACGAGGAGTTTCGCCAAAACCAGCCACCAAAGGGAAGGGAGAGGAATACCTTGAGTTGAGCCAAAGCAGGAGGAGTCTCGGTGAGAAACTTGACAACGAGAGTCATAATGGTCGAAGTAGTTTCATAACCAGCTACTAATAAAGCAAGCATGAAATCCACAATCTCTTCATCACTTAACCGGCATTCTTCCTCTAACAAAGCTTCTAGCATGTCTTTATTCTTCTTATCACCGCCACCATTACTACCAGCAATACTTGCTTTCCTTCTCTCCGTAACCACTGATAGAAGTGATTCTGCAACTTTTCTTCTGGCCTGCAATATTGTTAGTTAAAAATGTAAGAACGGCGATTGGGTTATGATAGTGGTGATGAGTTCGGAAATAGAAATATTAATTAAAAACATATTTATTTAAAAATGAAAAGGACTAAGTAATTAGTAATTACTTTGATGGCTCTGCCATAAGTGGTGAAGAAAAAGGGAATAGGAACAGAAAAGAACCCCTCAATAAGAAGTACGTATTCTTTTCTCAAGTTTTCTGAATATTTCCCTGGATCTATACTCATCAACTGCTTCACTGTCAGTTCAAATGTTATCTGCAACCAAAAAAAAAAAAAAAACACAATTATATAAATAAACCTGGACCCTTCCTGTGGACCGCCTAGTAACACATATTGTACTACTAGTTCTGTGCCAACATGCGGTCCATGCGCCAATGGCCCCAAAAGGCGGAGACCTGCTGGTCATGAATCGGCCGATTTTCCAACCGTATCCACTCAATGAAAAAAAAAAAGTGAACCATGTTGATAGTTAGTTACCTTCTTAGCTTCATCTTGTAGTAAAACATGATCACTCCAAGAGTTCAAATTGAGCTTCACGAGTCGGTTAACATCAACAAGCAAATGATCACGAATGATACTCGAGTTTGCGAAACTCATAGTAAGCGAATGCAATTTCTTGTGAAGATTTCCTTTAATAATCAACAACGAATGTTTTCCTAATAAGTTCGTGATAGAAGAGGGATAACTACTTTCAAATAATCTCCCTTCATTTTGAAGTATATACCGATTCACGTCGGGATCGGTTGAGAAAACCGTCGGTTTACCGAACAAATGCGTCGTGAATACGTTACCGTATCGCTTGACACGTTCGTCGATGAACGGTTCGGGGTTCTCAGTCTTGTAAGCTGATATAATCTGTAGACTCTCTCCTATGAAAGGTAAGCCTAGTGTTCCTGGTGGGAGTTGAAGTTTTCTTGATGAGTTGAATCGAAATGAAGAACGGAAGATGAAGGTTAAGATGATGATAATGAGAATTATTAGACTAGGAGGACTTAGCAGTGAAGGTAGAATGGAAATGTACTCCATTTTTGAGAGTGTGAGGGAAATGATGATAGCAAAAGGGAAATGAGAATGAAAAAACATGTATGGGGGTATAAATAATGAGGGAGCATGTCTAAATACAGAATTATATCTCTGACTCCTTAAAAGCGTTTTGTGAACAGGGATTACCACATGTTTGTCAGGTGTGCACAGCAATCGGTGCACACCTATTTCCTTTAGTCAAAAATGTCAAAATCTTGGGTGTAGCCGGTCAACATATGTTGATTAGTGTTTGAAAGTCGTCAACACCGAATTCTGTAATTTTTTGATCGCTACAGAATTTAGTGTTGACGAGTTTCTAATTTATTTTTATCAATCAAATATTTTGTGTTGACGAGTTTTGAACTCAGGTCATTAATATAATCATCAAAATTTTACCCATCTAAATGGCTTTTGGCAAATTATCACTTTTTTTTTTTTTCCTGATGATTTTGTTGATGTTGGTTATTATAATCTTAGCGGCAGTCAAAGAACTAGAAGCTAACCTATTCGGAGATAATAATATACTAGTCAGGTTCATTTAGATGTTTTATGGGTTGATGTCATGTGATATAGGATGAATAGAATATGTGGTGGAACCACCACTTGATCAAAAGTGAATTGAACTGCGGTAGTGCCGAACGATAAACGGCTAAAAGTTTGATTATTGATCAACACCTCGTCACCGGAGCTTAGTAGTGCCTTGGTCTCAAGATTATTGCTTTAACCCCTACATCTCTGTCTTTAGTATATTTTTAAAACAAAGGGCTTTGTGAAAGTTGCGTTTTCTTCCGTTTTAAAATGGACAATATAATTGGAGGATGAAAAGAACTCATGTAAGGTTATTATTCTTACTTTCCATCGCTACACAAATGATTAGATCTTGTGCAATTTAAGCAGAACTGGCATACAACTCAATGTAAACTTTATCTTCTATGCAGTAGTGTTAGACATAACACAACTGGGCCTTCCTACTTGCTCACCTGGCGATTGTCATAGAAAAGGATTGCAAAACCAAGCAAAAGCTGGTTTGCAATAGCATCTTGTCATGAATGAAAAGAAGCCATTACTTGGACCATGTGAATGCATGGCAAAATCAAATGCCAGTACTCGGAACGAGTTCCCTTTTTATGGCTCATCATTTCTTTGCTTGATGTCCGACTCACATGAAGGTTTAAATGTTTCAAATAGGTTATACAACTAAAGTATTTATCACTGCAGCAAGCAAGATAAGAAAAACTGAGACCCTTTTCACACAGGGTAACAGAGAAAGACAACATATATTGCATGACGGCAAGAGTAGGAGTAGTCCGAGTAGAAGCTAATATTTTGTTCAAACTCTGAAGACCATCAAAGAAACAACAGAAACATGGTACTTTGCAAGAACAGTAACATAAATTTTATATATTTCACCTACCATTTTGAGCAGTTATTACCAAATTAGGGAAAGAAACGCTAGACAAGCAGGATTTACAATTTTAAACTAAATCAGAAAGAGGCATGTTCTATTTTATATACAGCAGGTTCATGCTCGTAATTTTCTTTTAATACCCTAAGTAATATTCATCACCTGACATGAGAATCATAAGGTACGAACACAGGGTCTGGAATGATGAGGGGAAGTGCATCTACGTAAAGGAACAGTCTTTGCAAGTTCTCCCTGCATATGGAAGACATGTCGATGATATCACGGCTGTCTGTATAAATCCACAGGTCACCCGAGTTCACTCTCTTGAGACTATGCCGACAGAAGGGGCACGACTGAGACCGTGCACGCCTGAAGCAGAACAATGAGTTATTAGTATATTATGTTTGATACTATATCATTTCATTTGAATGAAAAGTTCCAGAGAATACTCTAGCAATGGTTAAGATGGGTGATATTTGCCTTCCAGTATTGGGGGCGAACAAAAATCATTTTTCTTGGCCCCGGGATTTACCATCATACTGGTTTGGGAACAGAACAAAAGTGTGATCCAAAGCTTCTCTGACATCTAAGACAATGAACGATTCCCACACACCGACTCTGGCTAAATTTGTTTACCGTTCAACCGAATTAGATGGACAGGCTCATGAGTACTTAAAATAGTTAATACTTAATACGACATAGGCCAAACAAATGTCAGTTCCACAGTTAAGGTCAAACCAGCGAGGTGGTGGATTTTTGCTAGACCATAAAAGATGTTGTAGGACACCATATGTTCTCCCTTTCCTATTAAATGAAATTCAGCAGCTGGAGGTGTAACTCTTATTGAGGTAGGTCATTGTACCATGATTACAATGATTTGTCATCTCAATCTTACCGGACACTTGGTTGAGTCTTCTAAAATCGAATGATTTCAAGTGATTTAAGCAATGGATATGACTCATTTAGCAAGCAAGACAGAAATTATTTACCAATCTCGGTAGCATTTCAGGCACAACGCATGGTTGCATGTAGGCAGCACAACCTTAGTGTTCATCTCCATGCAGATCCCACATTCCTCTTCCCTCTCTATATCAACTGCAGAGAGTTTCCCCTTCGATAATTCATCCTTCTTTTTGTATTTTGCGGCACAGACTTCCTTCTGTTTTCGGTCATCAACGTCAGTAATTCCTCTCTCAAGTTGCAATAAAGAGGGAAATATCATCGCTGTCCACAAAAAAGGTAAACTTCTATAAATGACCAAATGGTAGAACATTCTTCTAGGTAAACTTAACAGGTGAGGGAAGAAACAGAAAAGAAAACGGAGCTGATTCAACTAACTGGCACATAGCCACGTGAAAAGGTATGAATGTATTCATTTTCAAACAGAAGTCGCTCACCATAAAATTCTCTAATACTAGCCTTCCTTTCATCAATAGACATAGTGCTCTTGCCATCTGCATAAACCTGCAAAACCCTTTTACATCATCAGAACCCCGACAATTTCAAAGATGAATTCATATTCACACTACTAATTTACTTCAATTCAATAAATGCACAAGCGTAACTAAACGCTTAACTGCCCGAGTAAATAAACCAAAATTCATGTGTAGTAAGTACGATTATAGACACTCACCTTGTAAATAATAATTCTAAGCAACCCAAGTGCACCAGCAAGGTTACAATCAGTCCATTGTACGAAAAACAGAAATATGTGCGCAACAGGACTATAAGACAATTTCATTTGAACACATGCACCATCATACTCCCTCGGATATATCGATGCACTGTGTCAATTAGGAAAACAAAATACATTTAGTACAGAGGCGGTAGACCGAAAAATAGATTGATGCAGAACACCCTAACTAGTGTTCTTTTTCCGCTTAAAATACTGAAAAATTCTTCCTTCAATTGAATAATTCTTAACCTGATCCAAGTAGCGCATTTAATATCTACTACATTCAACTTCTTCGAGTAACTCAGAGAAAAAAAAGGATTAATTAAGTTAACACTGAAGTTTTTTGGTTCTTCAGATCAAAGCCCACTTGCCATATAATCAAAAATGGCAGAATCAGCTGAAATTCCATTAATAACAAACCAAAAAAAATAAAAAATCAGCTGAAACATAAGGAATTAGACAACTAAGCAAACAAACAGATAAGATTAAGATATCTCATAATTAACTTATAATTTGAAACAAGAAATAAAAAAAAAAACCTTAACTTATAAATGAACCTTTAATTAGCGAAAAAACTACCCAAGAACTGGAATTTATTCCCAGAAGAAAAAAATCAGTTTCAATTTTTCAAAAATCGATAATAAATTCACTGAAGAAACAATAATTACACAGAGAAACAAACACTGACTTACAGTGTATTAGCGTGTTGAATATCAGCTTCAAGAGCTTTAAGAGAATCCTTATATGACTTTCGCATCTCCGTTTCTTTCCTCTCTGCACCAAATTCCCATCCAACAAACAATCAAACTCCTATCGAACCCTAAAATTCAAAATTCTTCAATCGTTTGTTTCCAAATTTAGTACCCCAAAACTTCTAAAAAAGGTTCATTATACACAAATCTAACCAAGAAAAACACTTTTTGTTTGTGTATAAATTAATCAAATAAAACCCTTAAATTTCGTTTCTGGAAATTTCTTCGAAAAATTATTACTGAGTGATGATGATCAATGACTACTTTTTCGAGTGTTAAAAGCTACCAAACACTTCTGCATTAATGTATGTGTTCGTCTCTGACACGCAACTTTGGATTATCTAATCCCCAAATATTATGAAATACCAAAAACACCCCTCTGCGACAGCTATTTTACTAAATCACCCCTCTTCTTTTCTTTTTTGGAACTTTAACATTTTCTTCTTTTAATTGTCCTTCTGAGTCTGACTGACCTACCTGGTTGTCTCCTTCATCGGTATAATAATGGTATTATATTAGAAACGGATAGAGTAATTAATACATCAACAAAGGATCGGCACAAATGTCACTCATGCATTAGATTTTGATTTGAGCTCAAGGTGGTCCATCCGCAATCATTTTGAAATATATGTTGCTTTGTACATTGTGTGTATCGACCAAAAAAGATATAATGTGCACGATAGAGACTTTCCATGGTGCTGATATGTGAACAAACATTATGAGGCACCCACGAACTGTGAAGAACAATGTAGAAGGGTCAAATAAAAATCCTGACCAAAGTGGGGTATACACGGAATAATTGGGGTATACTTATTTTGTTCCCAGTTAAAGTAGTGGATTAAAGGGTGTTTAATATGTGTAAAGTTAATTAATTACCCTTCTCCTAATTAAACAAGGGCAGTTTAGTTATTTTCAAATATATATGGCTAAGGGGATTTGGAACTTCCTAATGACCATATTTTGTCTTAATAGGTATACCCCAATTCGGCCAGGATAAAAATACCTTGTTTGTTTCATTTTTCTTTTTCTTTTTCTTTTTCTTTTTTTATCCGTAAAGTAGGCGGTGTTGACGAGTTTCAGGTCATTAATATTATCATCGGGTAACCTCACCATTGTATTACAGTGATACCAATAGGTCCACCCCTATTGCGTTTAATAAATATTGGGTTGTCTTATTTATTGATTGATTCCGCACAACTAAATCCATTTTCAGACACATAGCAAACCCAGCCAGCTAAATCAGCGTTATTTTTGATCCAGACCCCATCCAACCAACATGATTTTCATCTAACAGAGAGACAGAAAAATAAAAAAATTAACCCTTCCTTGTGACCCTTACTTATCGCCCGCGCAATGAACCAAAGGGGGTGTGTTATCCGCTATAAATAGTGGGCTACCTTATCTTTCCAGGCTGATGAGAAGGGCATGTTTAGAATAGTCGCATTTTATATGGATAAACTAAGATCGTGCGGCAATTATGTCTTTAACAATCTTATCATTGTAAAGCATAGTATCCCTGAAGAAATTTTATCCAAGGAAGATGTTTTCGAGATTAATATTGAACATCATGACAATGACTGGAGCAATGAAATTACAAGGTCTTCATTATCATCAAGGTCTCTAATTTCATCAGGACAAGAACAATTTGCATTATCTTACTCTGCAGGTGCCGACTCTAATGAAGGATACAACCAACCCAACTTTTAAACTAGCGTGTCATCTGACTCTGAAAGAAACTGTATGAGTGACAAGTTGAGGCTAATCCAGTCTCCAGTGAAGATCGCATATCTGAGCAACTTAGTGAAATTTGTGCACTGCCAAGGTTTTGAAGCCCTGTTAACTTCATCTGCTCTGACATTGAAGCAGACTTTCTATCATCTGCTACTTCAAGCCAGTTAAAATCAGAAACGAGGATCTTCTAAAGAGGTACAACCCGGACCAACAACAAAGCATGTTTAGCAGGCAAATTGGATCCTCATCAAAAGTCAGCATTCAGAACCAAGTCTCTGATGAAGAATATATCAATGGACTGAGAAGTATAACACCTCGAAGAGACTCAAAGTAGATACTGCATCAGGCTCAAACAATGAAGAATGCTCATCTTCCAATAGCAGCTACCAGCAACAGTAACATCCACCTCACCAATCGATAGGAATGACCTAAGTCGAGACTAGAATTATACTTCATTCTAGTCTTTGAAGACATTCTCTTGCTTGTACTGATATAACTCGTCTATGGGCCGTTGAATTTCAGTTATTTTTACTTAAAAAACCCTTTTTAACCTTTTATGTATCTGAATTTGATAATTTAACTACGTTATAGCTAGATCCCTTAGTAGGCTAAGGTTTCAGTTAAATATCTGTATAAGATTATTTTAGTTTAGTTTAGTTTTCTCTGTAGCCACAAAGTGCTTTTGGCTTGTTGTTTGTAACCTCTACTAATATCTTGTGTGTACCTAGATTCTTGTTACTATAGAGTGTTTTTGTCTTGTGCTTATTTAACTACTATAAGTATCTTATATATCTAGATCTCTTTGTTATGCATAATGCTTTTGAGCTCATACTTTTACCTGCTTTTGATAGTCATCTTCCTTAACGAGGCTGATTGTAGCGTGGCTTCCATTCGTGTTATTCTCAAGAGGATCAGCATGGTGATAAGGCCCCGAATGGTCTTCTGATGAGTCAGGATGTCGATTTGAGATCTCGTAAGATCATGTTGAGTCTCTCGGAGCTTGTCGGGTTTACAAGGACTTAGCGTCCTAATGATGCAAGAGGGATACTGATAGGGCATTACCACCTTAGATGTGTCTGTGGTAGATCTGGAACCGCCTTTTTGTAACACCCGCAATTTTTGCATGGTGCATGCTAAAAGATGCGCCATGGCCTGAGATGAAGCTTCATCCAAAGCTTCAATTGATTGGTAAGAGGTAGATTGACTTAAGGCTGATACCAAGCCAAAATGGCGCATTATGTTTGGCATTTGGCCAAAAGCCAAATATCGTATCAAATGATGCATTAGGCCAGTTGGGTAGATGGCCTAGAGCATTGCAGCGCATCCTTTGCGCATTATGAAAGCTATTGGCTTAGAACCAATATTGCACAATCATTGTGCATCAGGCCAGAGAGGGCTGACCGAGAGAATATTGCACAATCATTATGCAATACGCCGGAGAGAATGTCGCATAATCTTTGTACGATAGTCAGAACCATTATTGCACAATCATTGTGCAATACGATAGGAGCACATGCGGAACATGCACCAAGTAAGCTTCAAAGCTTAGCCGGAAGAGTATAAATGATGCCTAAGTCTCATTTATATCTCTGTAGCCTGGACAATGGGGCATATGGTGCGAAGGCATCATTATGCTACGCCGCGGAACCGATAATGCATAATCATTGTGCATCTTGACGGAACGACCTATATGGACTAGGCTATTACCATTATTGCTAGGCCACGGCCTTGCAACCGAGTTGGGTTAAGCTTCTGTCTCTTCGAGGATGAACTACGGTATGTGCTTGATCCCTTTAGAGTAAGGAAGGGTACGAAGGCAGACGCAATGAGTTGCATCATTTTGGCCCCTCATATCATCTAAGCTCGGTAGCTAGATGCAAGAGATGATTGTGGCTAGACTTGATGAGGCAAGTTGCATGCCATCCAGTGGATGCTCATACTTCCTATCAAGCCATTCGACTTAGGCATGTACAAATGGCGCATTGGGCATGGCCTCGAAGGTAAGCTACATCTATATGTAAGATAACGGAGCTTGCATAAGCCTAAGGAGAGTACGATCCTGATTGATGCACCCTTGGCACGAGCAAGACAAGTGCATGCTCTCAGCAATGCCGAAGCTTAGTGAAGAGGAAATACGACAGTTACTCAACTAGATTGGAAATTCAGTGATGAATGTCCTACGTTGAGGTAAATGACTCTAAGGCCAGTGATGCATCGACCATAGCCTCAATGGCTTTAAACCCTTTGCTAAACAAGGGTAAGTTGGAACGGTGTGGAAGCTAAGTTAGCTGCATCATGCTCCAAGAGCATGTTTGCAAGGGAAAATGAACGTGCATTTTCCTAGCTTTAAGGCCCGGATCGTAGCATCATCATCATGGTGCATCGGGGAAGTTATGGCATGTGCGCCCATGCGTAATTCTCCAGTCCGTCACAGTTGGTATCAGAGCAAGTTCCGAGATAACTCTAGGGACTGTGCGTAATGGACTCATTAGCGAGTATTTCCTCGAAGGAAATTCTAAGTTGGTTGGTAGGCCAACTTATGCGCAAGTTGGTAGGGTAGGCCAACATTTGCGCGATAGGTATAGACTTTGCTCAGTACTGTGCCACTGCTTGGCCTAATTTAGGCACTTGACCAACGAAGATTATCTGGGACAGTTGGCTGGTATCCATCCTACTGTGGAATTTGGGTTGATCACCCCGCACTCGTTCATTGGACGGAGTGTGATGTCATTAGTAACATCTGACAAAACCTGCGGACATGCCATCTGGGGCGGTAAGTTAATATTCCGGGGGAGTAAACTGTTGGGGACGGTGAAACCGGCGAATCCAACTACTCTGGCACTGGATCACACAGTACTGTAGAAAGAATGGCTTGTCATGTTTGATTTTGCCAAAATCTTGGAAAACGACCCAGTGAGCTTTGAAGATTCCTGAGTGTTTTGTATGAGACGAGTACTTAAGGAATCTGAACCCTAGTTTTGGTTGAATTTCAGGGCCCAAATTCTTTAAAGGGGTGAATAATGTAACACCCGCACTTTTTGCATGGTGCATGCTAAAAGATGCGCCATGGCCTGAGATGAAGCTTCATCTAAAGCTTCCATTGCTTGGTAAGAGGTAAATTGGCTTAAAGCCAATACCATGCCAAAATGGCGCATTATGTTTGCCATTTGGACAAGAGACAAATCTCGCATCAAATGATGCATTAGACCAGTTGGGTAGATGGCCTAGAGCATTGCAGCGCATCCTTTGCGCATTATGAAGCTTATTGGATTGGAACCAATAATGCACAATCATTGTGCATCAGGCCAGAGAGGGCCGACCGAGAGAATATTGCATAATCATTGTGCAATACGCTAGAGAGAATGTCGCACAATCTTTGTGCGATAGTCGGAACCAGTATTGTACAATCATTATGCAATACGACAGAAGCGAGTGTCGAGCAATCATTGCGCGCAATCATTGTACATGAATAGTGAAGCAAGCATGTCAATTTGCTCCCTTGTTCTAACTTGTAGAAATTGCAAGTTAACATATATAGGGAGGGGTAGTTGGTTGAAGGTGCATATGCGGACCATGCACCAAGCAAGCTTCATAGCTTAGCCGGAAGAGTATAAATGATGCCTAAGTCTAATTTATAGCTTTGTAGCCTGGACAATGGGGTATATGGTGCGAAGGCATCATTATGCCACGCCGCGGACCCGATAATGCATAATCATTGTGCATCTTGACGGAGCGTCCTATACGGACTAGGCCATTACCATTATTGTTAGGCCACGGCCTTGCAAACGAGTTGAGTTAAGCTTCTGTCCCTTCGAGGATGAACTACGGTCTGTGCTTGATCCCTTTAGAGTAGGGAAGGGTACGTAGGCAGCAGCAATGAGTTGTAGCATTGCCGGTCCAGCACTTTGGCCCCTCATATCATCTAAGCTCGATGCAAGAGATGATTGCGGCCATACTTGATGAGGCAAGTTGCATGCCATCCAGTGGATGCTCATACTTCCTATCAAGTCATTCGACTGAGGCATGTACCAATGGCACATTGGGTATGGCCTCGAAGGTAAGCTACATCGATATGCAAGATAATGGAGCTTGCATAAGCCTAAGGAGAGTACGGCATGAGCCTGATTGATGCACCCTTGGCACAAGCAAGACAAGTGCATGATCTCAGCAATGCCGAAGCTTAGTGAAGAGGAAGTACGATGGTTACTCAGCTAAATAGGAAATTCAGTGATGAATATCCTACGTTAAGGTAAAAAACTCTAAGGCCAGTGATGCATGCAAGATGCATCGACCATAGCCTCAATGGCTTTAAACCCTTTGCTGAACAAGGGTAAGTTGGAACGGTGTGGAAGCTAAGTTAGCCGCATCATGCTCCACGAGCATGTTTGCAAGGGCAAATGAATGTGCATTTGCCTAGCTTTAAGGCCCGGATCGTAGCATCATCAAAATGGTGCATCGGGGAAGTTATGGCCTGCGCACCCAGGCGCGCCAGGCGAAATTCTCCGGTCCGTCACATTTTTCTTCTTTGTTATGGGAAGATTCTGCGAGTCGACGAAAATTCCTTCTTTAGACGTAAATTTCAAATCTGGGTTTCTCAGTACATGTGTGTTATGGTTAGGGGTTAAAGAATCAACTTCCTCTGTGATGACAACCATGTCGTCACTTGTAACTACAACTATGTGATCGACCTCGGCTGAGACGAGCCGTTTGACCTTGGCGGAGGCATGTGGTCGAATGTTGACCTATAATAGAATGCTATCTTTTACCTTTGAGTGGTGGAGTCATTTTTATTTAAAGTGATAGAGGATCTTCTCCTCGGAGCGATGAAGGCTCTCCGCCTCGGAATGTTGAAGGCTCCCCGCCTCGGAGCGGTGAAGGCTCTTTGAACCCAACTGGGATTCTTCAGCTTTGAGTTAGCTTTTTCTTCTTCGGGAGTTGAACTTCATCATCCCTTTTTGGATTTACAGTGTCTAAGTTCACACAATCCTCTGCATGGTCTGGTAACTGATCATACTTGTGGGCTTGAGCAACTCAGTTGAGGTTGGACTACCAAAATGACGCTTTTACCTCTTGGCCGTAAAATGGCTATTTTGCACTCGGTCCAAGAATCACCATCTACAAATTATATAATGAAAATATAGGACCAACAAAAAGTATTATTGAAATTGAATTATAATTCTCTGTATACATAATAGAGCTGCATCCTTAGCCCTGTATAAAGAATTATTCCATTACAAAATAAAAGGAAAAGGAAATAACAATAGAAAATAAATATAAAAAAAATAAAATTAATCTCAAAATAAATTGTTGGCTCGGACCCCTCTAAAAGTGAGCTTTTATTTTTCCAACCGGTTCCACCGCTATTTATATAGACGCCATTCATTTCTAAATATCTTCATAGCATTGATATAGACCCGTCCATATATATAAGAAAATATCCCTCAAATGGCAAGTATCTGGATTTCTTAGCTAAATTTTTTATTTCCTTTTTGCTTTTATTTGTTTTCTTCTTTAAACAAACTATCTCCAAATATCCTTTTAATTTCTTGCAAATGATGTCGACATAATTAACTAACTTCTCCTCTTATATTCAAGATTGTCTTATTTTTTTCTCACTACATTAATATAGGCTTCTCTTAAATATAGCCCATGCTTTTATTAACTATAACCCACATAAAATAAGTCATTAATTCAACCAAACGGGTTCTTATAATTATTAACATAACCCATAATATTATACATAATTTTTATATATATACTGAAATAAATTATCAAATCCCTAAATCAAAATAAAATAAAATAAAGTTAATCATGTAATTTTCATAATTAGATTTATGTAATATTTGTAGAATATATATAATTGATGATCTTAAAATACCCAGTTTTATGTAATCATGATTAAGAAAACAAAAAATCATCTTATAATTTTTTTTATAGAATAATAATGAACGTGCAATTGGGGGATACTAAAACTAATTGGGGGATATGTGCCGGCATGGTTTTTCAATGCCGGCAGTCCATCAATTAGTTTTTTCGACCATGCCGGTTTCATTAAAAAACCATGCCGGCACATATCCCCCAATTAGTTTTAGTATCCCCCAATTAATCCTTCATAATAATGCTTATGGAGCTTTAGAAAATTGATTTTTGGAAAAGAATCAAAACCCTAGTTGATTTCATTCCGTTTTTCTATTGATATTGTTGTGGAGAAATTTTAAAGGAATAGTTAGAATATATAACCCCAATTGATAATCATGATTTGGAAAAATAACATCATTTTATAGAATAGGTGAAAAGTTGGGTTTAGCTTTTCTTGGAGGAAAAGTAAAAAATTAAGGTTCATAATAGGGTGATTTGTAAGAATAATGAGAGAACGATTAGGAAAAAAATCGAAATATAATTTAGTTTGGATCAAAAAGAATTAGGGTTCATATTTTAATTTTGGGGAAGAAGTATAATTATTAGTTAAAAAATTAAGACTCATTTGGTAACTTTGTATTTCGTTTTTACTTAAACTTTTTGGGCTATAATCAATAAAAGCATGGGCTACATTTAAGAGAAGCCTTAAAATATTATATATTATGATGAATATGTATTATGAGATTTGAGTTATATGGTTACAATATAGATCTCCAACATATTTGTGAATAAATAGGTCTCTATACTCTCTACACACGATTTGGCATGTTTACCACACTCTCATATCCAAATAATTGGTCCAATGAAATAATTCTCCATGTTTTTCCTTTCGATGTTAGATCATTCAATCATAAATCGCTTCATTCCTCCATTTTACGAGCAAAATTCTGCGTGTTAGTCCATCGAGTTTTATTTCCTAAAAAACTGTAAAACTAAACAAAATCATCAAATATGTACAAAATATAGAACTCATAAGTATAAATTGAGACGTAAAAATGATGTGTTTACACAATCATCAATAAGTCTTAAAAGGAAACCAATTTTAGGAGGACACTTCAGTTTCCAAATGAATATAAAGACTGCGGCATCTGAAATTGAATTGAAATTCTTCAGAGTTAGTTTGTCATACATAGACTTGACAGAAAATTGTTTGATTGGATTAAAGACCGTAGGAGCTCATCATCAGAATTCAAGTTAAAACTAAAAGCAGCTACTTTAGATTTCAAAATATATACTCAATGCAGCTTGTGTAGATGCATTTAATCCTCTAGGGACCTGCAAATTCCAAGTAATTGAATTACCTATAATTTCACCCATTTTTACAATAGTCAGATGCTTGGATCTCGTGAGAGCATAAATATTTGGATAACAAGTTTTAAAAGGAGATCCATATGGCCAATTATCTTCTGAAAATCACACAGTAGTTCATTTGTTCACTTTCAACCTGACAAACTTTGAGAGAATATGATTCAACTTCATAATATCATTTCATAAAAGTGCATTTTGGAGTTTTAGGAACCCATGAAACTTCACAAGACCCGTACTTCTCTAGAACGATTGATTTCCAAAGAATATTATCTTCTACTGCATAACTCCATGACCATTTAGCTACGAGAGCTTGATTCACTATTTCAGATTCTTGATTCCCAAACCTTTAAACCTTTTTCTTCGACAGAAAGCATTCTATTTCACAACATGTACCTTTTTTTTCTTTCTTTATTATCATGCCAACAAAAATCCCTCATAATTCTTTCTAGTTTCTTTATAACAGAAATTGGCATTTCATATAAAGAAATGTAATAGACAGAATGACTAGCACGATTTTTCTAACCTGCAAGCTTTTCAATAAAATCATAAATTACTTTACCTCATTCAGAAATTCCTCCACATTTCTCACATAAGGGCATACGCAAATAAGTATACAATAGCAACCCAAAATTGAAGAAAAAGTAAATAAGTCTCCATCAAAACCAACACCAAAAATGAAAAATTGATTTTAAAATCAGTTAACATCTCAAAAGAAATGAGAATTATAACATGGTCAACATTTGCATCAAGAAAGATGCACCTGCAAATTGCCTGTGACTAACAAGCATCCCATCAATGTTCGCTTGAAAACTAGAAAAAATACCTTCTTCTTGAGATTTTCTGATCATGAATGTCAAAGCCTCTCTTACTAATAGATATAAAAAGTGTGAAATTGGATCACCTTGTCTTATACCTTTAAAGTAGATTAGAATAACTAGTTGCTCTACCATTTATGAGCACAGAAAATCTTACAAACTCTGCACCACATTTTATCCATCCTTTCCACTTCTCATCAAATCTCATCAACTGGAAAATTTCATCTAAAAAAATACAATTCACATGATCAAAAGCTTTTTTAAAATCTAGCTTACAAAGAAGCCCTGACTTACCACTTCTAATTCTTTGATCAATTATCTCATTAGCTATCAATACGCCATCCAAAATTTGCCTCTTTTTAACAATAACAGGCTGTTGTTGAGATGTAATCGAAGGAAGTGTGATCTTGAATCCTTCTGCCAATTTTTTTTTATATAATCTTGTAAGCACCATAAACAAGGTTAATTGTCCTCGTATCCTTGATCTCTTCAATTGCATCATTTTTAAGAATCAAATCTACCAAGTTATTCTTTAGCCTCAAATCTAGAAAAGATTTATGCTGCAATTCTTTTAGGGTTATTCGAATATATACTATTTCAAGTACGTTTTTGTTATTTTCTATTTTCTTTATACAGGGAAGAAATTCGACCTAGAATGTTATCGGCGTTGTTCTTGGTTTCGGAATATTCAAATCCAGATATTAAGATGATGTTATTTTTTCAAAATCTAGAAACCAAAAAGTCAAAAATTAGGTTGGAAACCAAATTTCAGAATGACTTTAAAAAAAAATTCTTTTTTTTTTTTTACTTTTGATTTATGGGATTGACTTGTGCTTCTAAAGAAGTAGAAGCACTTTTGTTTCCGGCATCCAAACACCATTATATATCTGGCCTTGTTTAGAATGCTCTTAGCTTTTATGAAAATATTGTTGAGATTATTATTAGTCCCACATTGTCTGAGTAATTTAAGATCCTGCGGTTTATAATTCCTTAGGGGCCACTCCACTCATAGCCAATTGGTTTTGAGTTGGATGCCCATATTCTAACAAATATGAATAGAAAACTTTTAAGAAACAAAGGGGAAATTTGAAAGGAATTTTTTTTACAAATTATTGTAAAGGAGAAGTTTGAATTCTCTCCTCATCTCTTGTATCTAGAGTCTGATTGTAAAGAAAAAGCACCATGGTATGTTTCGCTTAGATATAACTTAATTATTGCGAAACACAAGTATTATGGGATATCACTTAGCTTTATTTATTGGCTACGCCAAAGAGTGGAACCAATATGTTCCTTGTTTAAGTTATACGATGGGTCACGAAAACTCAATTTCCGTTTACAAAAACACTTTAAGGAAACTCGGTGTCCGTATGGTTTTGGACAGAAATCAAGTTTCCATATCTAAATTTTTATATTTTTTTTTTTTTTGCTAAGAAATAAAAAGGTACCATTAAAACAGGTAAAAATTACAAGAGTTGTGGCAGGAATGGTGGGATTATACCCAACCACTCTCCCTGAATTCTTAAGTTATTACAATACTTAGCTGCAACATCAACATGATTGTTGAAATTTCTTTTTAGAAATTCTATTCTAGAGAAAGAAAAATTATTGTGGATCAATTTGCAATCATCCATAATTGTTTTATTATACCAGAACAACTGGTTATTATTTGAGTTGAAACATCCTACTACTAATTTGAGTTAAAACATCCTAATTTTTTTTATATAACATCTAAATCTGTGGGATTTTCCTTGTTTATCCTGAATATCAGATAAAATAAACAGTATACGTAAGTTTCTCGTTTGGCTAAGCGAATCTTGTTTCCGGGTGCTTCCGGGTGCGTATTTAAGTTATAGCGAAGCGAAATAGCAGACCATATTGTTTGGGGTTGGCCTGTGGTTGAACTTGGGACTTATTCATCACCCCTATCAATAATTAAGAATGTAATCATGATTCATGTCATGACGAAATAGCAAATGTTTGATCTTTTACGTAACAAACGACAAGAAAACGATCAGTTGGTCCCACTTAACAGCTTTTAGATATTCTTTTTCGTCCTGCGATCGACATTAAAAAGGCTAAAAACAGTTTGAACGTCGGGCTACGTTCGTTGTTTATTTGTCATACACTTATTGGCACGCAAGGTCTATTTCACCATATTGATTACTACAGCATGAGATTACTAAATTTGATGTTAGGCGATATGTCTATTTTGAGATGAGATCACTAGAGTGTGTATTAAGGATACAAATACCCGTCCATTTTCATTAATTTTGATTTATTTGTAAATCATCTAGCTATTAATGTTGATTAAATCAGTCATTAAATCTATAAATTTTCACAAGTGGTTTAATTTGGAGAAATCGGATCAATTGCCCAAATATTTCTAAAACATGGTTCTAATGGACGAGTAAAAATTAGTATGGGTGAAATGGACACCAAAAAAATAACAAGGATGAATCTGGATTCATCCTGGCTTAAACTTAAAAAATAGCGAGGGTGAAACTGGATGCATCCTGATGTAAATTAAAAATAAGAAAAAGTATTTGAAAATTAGTAGGTTGAAACTGTTTACATCCTGGCTATTTTTACATTCTCGTCCATTTAAACGGAATCAAATTTTACATGTCTTTTTCACCCAGGAATTATCATTATTGGGTTGATTGACCAATTCTATGTTTAATTTGAAACAAACTAATTTTCCGATTTTCTGTGAGAAATATGCAGTGTGAAAGAGAAAAAAACAAGATGATTAGAGTGAATACGACCCCAACATGCTTGTTCGAATATGTTATAGTCGTCGGTACTAGGCGCCAAAATGAACATTGAATTTTTTGTTTTTTTTTTGTTATGGATAATTCTCATAAATTTCATTCATGATAAAATAGAGATTACATGGATTCCAAGTACATTAAGATCAAAGATCAAATTACAATTCAAAGGTACTAACTAAGAGTAATTTGTGAAGAGAAGTAACAAACTACCACCAAGAGTACCAAACAATCCTAAGATTGAGAGAATGGTTTTAGGATTATAATCCAACCATTTTGAAATGGTTTTTTCTTCTAGAAAAGGAGATCCTCTCATAAAAATATGAGAGTAATATGCCAAAGTCTTGAATCTTGATTTCCACACTTGAACTTCCACTTAAAATCTCCATTGAGATTACAAAGAAACTCCATGAGAGAGCATAAAGAATCTCTATAAAGGAGAAGACATAAACAAAGAGAGTAACACATCCCCAAAAACACCATAAAAATCTCCTAAAAGCAATGGAGATTGAAACAAAAACTTAAATAAACTTATCCTAGACCATTAACTATCTATGAAAACTAGAAAAAATAAAAAAATCTGCTCAGATCTAGCCCAAAATGGATTAGATCTGAGTAACAAGCTTTAATGGAGGAGAAAGTTTTTTTGGTTTCGAGAGAAGAAACTAGAGAGGAGGGAGGAATATTGCAAAGAGTTAAATGAACATTAAATGTTTTGCCAAAAAAGAGGATAAAGTTAAATTTTTGTTTTAGGAATAAAAATTTAAAAACTGTACGAAGTTTTTATTGGATAAGATAAGGATGATAGTACTGAATTCGTTTCTTAATGTTGCCACCAACTTAGCCACCATTGACTTTACTGTGGACATCATATCATATTCCACCAATCCGATTCATTTTAATTACATTTTATTTTATCCATCTTATCTTTTCCATCAAACACTTGATTACAAAAAAATGGAAGATATCTTTGCCCATCTAGCATCCGCACCTACTTAACCTAGTTTAATTGGGGGCCAAAAAATAATTAGGGGCCTTCCATTAGAGGACAAAAAAAGGTCATTAAAACCTAATTTGAATCACCCCTTAACCAAAATATTTTTAAATGGCTAAACTGCCCCTGTGATTAGTAATAAAACTTAATTAAGTTAAGTTAATTAGTGTGGTTAGATTATGTTAGATTAAAATAAGATTTTAGAATCAAAATTTGCTTTGATTTTGATTTTGATTTTTTTTTTTTTTTGTGAGTTGAGAAGAAGAAGAGGAGGTTTTAGATGAAAAATTTAGAAATGAGTAATTCAAGTAGGGGAAATGATGTTGGGGAAGGTTCAAGCAATAAAGATGATTGTGTTGATGGTAAGATTATCTTAAATTCTCCCATGCATTGGATATACGTCACAACACAGAGAAAGAGTCGTCAATATCGAGGGATGTATTCCCCAACGACTCTATAAAGTCGTCAATGTATTGACACCAAAAATGACGACTCAAACCTGCAACTTTTCCAGGTTATGAAAAATCGTCAGGGTAATATGATATACCCTGACGACTCTTAGCTTGGGTTAGAAAGAGTCGTTATTTTGTGTGTTTATACCAAGACGACTCTGAATTTTTTTGGGACAGAGAGGCTGTTTGTTTTTCACCTGGGGTCGTTAACGTTTAAAAAAGGGTCGTTCATAGAGGATCGTCATAGGTTTCTATATATGTTAACGACTCTAATCTAGGGTAAATAATATGAAAACCAGAAATATGGTCGTTATCTTGATCATCATATACCCTAACGATTTTCTATGGTCTCTACATGCATATGAAAAATCGTTAGGGTTTAGGCTTGTCGAATTGACGACCCTTTTATTGTTGAAATTTTTCGAGTGATTTTTTTCTTTTCTTTTCTTGGAGTCGTTAATGGAGGAGAAAAGAAGAGTCGAGAGGGTGAGAGGGGAGGGAGTGATTTTTTTGTTTAGAACTATATATGAATTGGGGCTTAGGATTAAGGGTTAATAGGTTAGATTTATTTTTAGTGAAGGGTAAAATAGTATTTTCACAAACTTTTAATACACCCCTGAAAAATTTGGGGTGCAAATAAAATGGGTGAGGCCCCATCCCAGCTCCACAAATCCGATTTTATATATGGTGGGTTTGGATGTAGAATTTTAAAGGTGGGATTTATGAGTCCATGGGATTTGGTGGAATCACGTTTCCTTCGGCATGTTTGGTTGCCCAAATCCCTGGAATCACGTTTTCCATGGGAATCAGTTTTCCAGCAAATCCTCCATATGGAGTCCGACCCCTCCCCCTAAGATTTGCTGGGAAACTTATCAAGGGATTTATAAATCCACTTTTTTTTAACTTTAAATCTCATATATATACAATTTTAAGATTTCGATGGTAATACCAAACAGTATATAGACTTTAAAACAAGAAAATATGAATTATAGGAATTTTAAATGAGTTACCAAACATATGAGGGAATTTACATAAATCCCTGAATTTATAAATCCTCGAAATCGTGAATTCTGCAAACAAACCCACCAATAACTCTTTTAAATTGGGTAAACAAAACTTACTCCATACGAGCCTAAATTCCAACCACCACCACAAAACTAATCAGGTTTTCACAACCCGGCCACCGTACTAATCAAGGTTTGGAAATCGACTTTTATACCTCAGCCGTACTTTCCTAAATGATATATTTTCTTTTTCCGGAAAAAGGTAAACCTCAGTAAATAGAATGATAAATTCCATTTAGGAGATCGGAACCTTACAACATTTTTTCAAGATCATACAACTTTCATACAAATTATAGTATTTCCACCAATTCTTGCTTAGCAATCCTATTCCTTCAAGACTAGGAATAAATTTAGAAGACCTTCTTCTCTCTCGCAAAGGAGAGGAACTAACAACCAGGGTCAAACTAGTTTTGAAAACAAATCTAGTATGTATCGATGCACAAGGTAAAGACTGGATCAAGTCCAACCCATTGTTCTTTAGGACATATAAATAACATGAACTGGAGTTTTTTTATATTTGGATTGCCTAATGCAATCAGTGTAACACAAACCCAACTAACAATAGCAGTAGTAGTCTAAATCGGTCTTTACGTGTCTGGATCGAAACAAATCGGGCTGACTCGGTTTTGGAACAGTCGTAGTAGTTGTAGATGAGCTTGAAGATGATCTTGATCTGTTTGTTTCTGTTTTTGTTTCCATTGTTTGAGTTGTAGCTAATCTGTTTTTTTCCATTGTTTGTTTCCACTGGAACAAACTCTTCAATAGATTTATTGTTGATTTCTTCTTCTAGGTCTTTGTCTATAAACAGAGATAATCAACATTACAGAGTAAAAACCAATCAAAATCACAATCAAATAAAAAACTCAAACTATAAAGCCTCATGATATCAAAAGAAAAGCTATTGATGCTGCTTTGTTGCGCTCATTGGTTAGCATTGCGGATAAAAAAAATGGGTTGATTTCTTCGCTGAAAAAGAACACAATCCATCCCTGAATTTCCAACCACAAAAACAAACCAAGCAAACCCAAATGGCAAGAACAACAAGACCAAAATCAAATTAAACAAGATAACTAGATCAACAAGGTGAAGAAAGGTTTAAAATGAAGGAAGATCTACTCAGATCCGCTCCATATGAGTCGATCTGAGCAGAACGACGCTTAGTTTTCTAGGGTTTTCGTCGGTCTTTTTTTGGAGAGAAAAGAGAGATTTTTTTTTCCTAAATGATATATTAGTGTGCATGGACAAACAAAATTAAGAGAAAGTCCATCAACAAAAAATTATTGAATTTGGGGTTAATTTATCCAATAAAAACCTAATTAGTACAGGGAATGTCAATGAAGGAGTGGGATCTACTAACATTGTTATTCTCAACGACCGATTTTTAAAGGGATAAATTATCGGATTATATTTTTCGGACTGTGCTCATTTTTAGTAAGAATGTAGAGCTTTATGAGAAGGAACTTCTCGTCAAAAAACTAGCTTCAAATTTATTATCATTTAAATTTATAAAAAAAAACTAGTTCCGAAATTATGAGTTACTTTGAGAATAATCATGTCAACATATCCTTTCTCGTCGACAAAAGTTAGTTTTAACTTAATTAATATTAAATTCTTGCTTGGTATTCAAAAGTTCGTTTTTTTTTTGGTTTTTTATGGGTAATAAGAGCAAAACTTAAGAAACAACTACGTCGCTCAAATGGATAATGCAACTAGAAATTTGAGAAGTAGTCATTCGGATCTTGGATGTTATTGGAGATTGCTTAAGCAGTTAGAGAATGAACATCAAAGTTATCTATCAACTGGTAGGATTGTGGCGTGCAACTCCCATGAGTTGAGGATGATCAATCCTTTCATCCAGTCCATGTAACCCTCACCATGGTCGCGGGGGCGGTTAAAAGGCACTAATCATTCATTTCAATCCCGTCTATTCTAATGAATGGTCGCTGGTGTTGGCTCACACAATAGTTCTGTCGTTTAACAGGTTGAAGTTTCCGATTTCCTTCATCCTAATTGGTTTTGGTAGAGGCCGATATCAATTTCCAAAAGTGTTAGTAGACTCACGCAAACGTGAAGATTGAATTATAAGTAAGATAAGACTAAATTGAAAAATGACATAAAATGCAACTAAGTAATAAATGATAAGATCAACTACCTGAGTGGTGATGTAAGAAATTAACGCATGCAGTACCCCATGAGTTTTCAATGACCTTGTCGAAATCCTTCAACTGTTACAGAATATTGGCGTTCACTCTATTTCCTGAAAATTTACGGAAGGTAATTGTGCCTAGAGTATACAACAAGTATGCATTCGTGATATGTTGAACTCTCATCTCGTCCATCAGTGTGTGTTTTTTCTTGTCTCGTCAGACCGTTCTTTCAAATTCTTTAATCGAACGCCCTAAATTTCTTAGTAATTGATGGATGCTAGCTCCGTTTGGATCTTGGTTGGGTACCATCTCTTTAGAGGTGCGATCAAATTACAATTTTGTTTGATCTTTGTTACATCCCAATGTCAGTTCGGTCAAAATAATGGTTGCCCTACTAGTGATATGTGCTTCGAATCCAAGGCTACCTACCTATATTAGGATTTTTTGTGATTTTACAAAACCCTATATTAGAATTAGGGTCAACTCGCCAACCTTCTAGAGCCAACCCCCCTACGGCTAGGGTTGGGATTTTGGACCCATTGTGCAACAATGCTAGGGTTAGGGTTCACCATTGTCAACCCGAGGGTGGAATTACCAGTCATGGGTTGACCCTAACCCGACCAGTTGACAACTCTAAACCAACCGCAGCAAATCTCAAATAATCCCATTCTTCACAAATGCTTTAACTTGACTCATACCAATAAGATTGATAACATAAATCTATGCATCTTCGAATATTTGACAACTTATGTGATACGCCGGAAAATTCTGCCCCCGGCGCCAAGACGCACAAGCCGAAACTCTATATACGCCACTCATAATGCCATGACCGAGCCGTAAAGCTTAACTTATAACCAGGAAAATACAAGTGATTTTTTGTTCCAAGCATGCTTTGCTAGCATGATGCCTTAAACGTAGCTTCCACACTGTTATGACTTACACTTATTCTGTAAAAGGTGCAAGGCCATAAAGGCCAATGCTGATGCATTTTGCATGCGTCACAAACTTCCTATTACTATCTTGGTACAGGGCATATGCCTTGGACTTGGACATAGTTCATTACAAGCTTATTTTCGCGTTCCTGCTTCGCTTTGGCATTGAGCTGAAAGCATGCACTAATCTTGACCATGACAAAGGTGCATCAACCAGGCTCATGTTGTACTTTCCCTGCATCATCTTTGTGTATGTGGCTCATAAAAGTTCTTCTAACTTGCCTACCGATTATCTTCCTTTCCTATTCATGCCCGATTCGTAATTGGTGCATGCATCATCGCGTAAATTGATATGCAATATGAGCATCTAAGGAACGGAATGCAACTACGTCATCAAGTATGAAGAAAATATTACATTGCGGAGCCTAGATGATATGAGTTACCATAATGTCACAGTCACCTCTCAAATCGATGATATGAGAGACAAAGTGCTGGACCACGAATGCTGCAACTCAATGCGACTGCTTACTTACCGTACTTCGTAGCTCGAAGGGATCAAACACATACCGTAGCTCATCCACGTTGGGACTAGCAATTAAAGCCAACTCGTGTTGCAAGGCAAAAAAAAACAAAAAACAAATCCTAGTCCGCAAATGCCAAAGGTTCTTTCATAAATGATTCACAAGATAGTACATCACAATCATTTTCGTAGGAATGCATCATACGGGTGCATTTTTGGTTTAGCAACGCAATAAGGATGATGCCTACATATCAGAAAGCTCTCTCAAGTAATCAACACGACATAATGATGCTTTCTCTTCATATATGCTTCACCGAACAAGCTTTGTAGCTTAAGAATGCATTTCCCTTTAATGCTCCTTCAACCAACTCTCCCTCCTTATATATGTCTTATTGACATTTCTACAACTTGAAAAATGGGAGAGGATGACATGTACCAAGTCCACACACTTCTGCGACAGAAAATTTCTGATGATGAACCATGGTGGTGCATCTTCAGTTCTCGGCCAAGGCTCAACTAGCGAATTGCTCCAAGCATGCTTCGCTAGCATGATACCTTAAATGTAGCTTCCACACTGTCACGACTTACCCTTGTTCCGCGAAGGGTGAAAGGCCATAAAGGCTAATGCTAATGCATTTTGCATGCGTCAAAGGATTCTTATTACTATCTTGGCACCGTGAATATGCCTTGGACTTGGACATAGTTTTGCAAGCTTATTTTCGCGATCCTGCTTCGCTTTGGCATTAAGCTGAAAGCATGCACTAGTTTTGCTCATGGCAAGGGTGCATCAACCACGCTCATGTTGTACTTTCCTTACATCATCTTTGTGATTCAAGTGGCTTACTAAAGGTCCTCTAACTTGCCTAACGGTTAGCCTCCTTTCTTAGTCATGCCCTATTCACAATTGGTGCATGCATCATCGCGTAGCTTGATATGCAATATGAGCATCTAAGGAACGGAATGCAACTATATCATCAAGTATGTAAAAAATCATCTCTTGCCTCACATCGCCGAGCCTACATGATATGAGTTACCATATTGTCGCAATCACCTCCCAAATAGATGATATGAGAGACAAAGTGCTGGAAGACAAATGCTACAACTCAATGCGGATGCCTACTTACCCTACTTTGTAGCTCAAAGGGATCAAGCACAGGTCGTAGCTCATCCACGTTGGGACTACCAATTAAAGCAAACTCTTGTTACAAGGCCAAAACCAAGCAAATCCTAATCTGCATATGCCAAGGGGTCCTTGTCAAATGATGCACAAGATAGTGCATCACAGTCTTTTTCTTCGGAATGCATCATCATGGTGCATTCTTGGTTTAGCAACGCAATAACGATGATGCCTACACATCATGAAGCTCTCTCTAGTAAGCAACATGACATAATGATGTTTTCGCTTCATATATGCCTCACCGGACAAGCTTTGTATCTTGAGGATGCATTTCCCCTTAATGCATCTTCAACCAACTACACTATTTATATATGTCTTATTGACATTTCTACAACTTGAAAAATGAGAGAGGATGACATGTTCCAAGTCCACCTACTTCCGCGACAACGAATTTTTTATGATGAACCATACTAGTGCAACTTTAGTTCTCGGCCAAGGATCAACTTGCGAATTGCACCATAATGGTGCGATTATGCTCTGAGCCGGAATTCCACTAACGTGATGCACCATGATGTTGCAATTTCTGTTCTGGGCCAACATGCCCTAACGCGCAACATATATAAGCTTGAGATGAAGCTTCATTTCATTCAATGATGCATCTTTGCAAATGCATTATGCGAAAAGTGCGGGTGTTACAACTCAAATCTTTCGCACTTGATTATATTAAAACATCATACACTTCGAAACCAAATCTTTCCGATGGCTGCTAAAAAGAAATTATATCCCCACTTCTGACTTCGATCTTCTCCACCTTCACCACACCACTTTATGGGAAAATCAAACTCGAATCAGCTCACAAGAACTTTGGGTTGATGTAAAATGAAAGATAAATAAGATGAAAACACAAAAAAAAAAAAATAGAGCAGATAAAATTTAGCGTGGTTCAATAATACACACAATATATAATGACATACTTAATGATTGGAAAATTATTCAACAAACTACGATACAACAGTGTGTACTTGATCATAAACCTTAAAATAACTCTCATGAACAAAACCTTCCATAAATATCTTTAATAATGTATTTTACCAAACAAGATAATACTTATCTCATATAACAAGATGATCTTATTCTAAACGATGTCTCTTCTAACACCAATGATGTATCTTCCACTATCAAAAAATAAGATGATATTCTTTGCACTAAATGCGTCTTCCACATATTCATAAAGAATACTTCTTCAACGAACTATTCTCCATCAAATTATAAAGATTTACTCTCTTAACACCAATGATGTATCTCTCTACAAAAAAGAATGATCTTTCTCTTCTCACTACAATCCACCCCAAGAGGTGGGATGGAACCCCTAAACCTTAAAGAACTACATTATGTATTATCTGGAAAATCATATCTATCAATCACCACGTAAACCTTCTTATATAGTAGTCATAAACTTGACTCTAAGTATTAGTCTCCTTAGAAAAGGAAACCTCAAATAACCTGATGTAAATTAGAAAATCCATCTCAAAATAGAAATCAACTTAGACTAGGAAACTTTATGTTTCCCTAGAATAACAATCTCTAATGGATTTTGGATATTTCCAGAACCTTCTTTAAAACACCGACAATTATAAATATTTAGGTCATTGTCCAATGACCTGAAACTCCTTATCAAATAAAAATAAATAGAATCTGGTCGGCCTCGTAAGAATGTCAGATCCAAATTAACATAAAATCCAATACTGTTATAAAAGCAATCCAACAACGATTTTTATTAACTGTAGCAAAGAAAGAGACTTCATAAAAGCCAAGAAATAGAAGATTTGGATATGTCTATAATATTATATCATCATATCATATATATATATATAGAGAGAGAGAGAGATAAAAGATATAATTAATAGGGGGAAAGCCGTAAAGAAGAATTAGTGATGTTTCAGTAAAAGTTGTTTTCTTATGTCATGATACGAGATATAAATTAGGAATCAACTTATGTGATATAATTGATCCACTAAGATACTGACCAGCGATGTAAAGATTATAAAATTTGGAAATATAGGCCTGTTTTTTTATGCGTTTTTCGAATATATGCCCGTTTTTTTGAACTTTTCGAATATAGGCCTGTTTTGACTTCCATCCAGTTAAGTGCAAGGTGGCAGTTATCTCACCTATTAAAAAGTCTTATATACCCCTAAACCACATCTCCTTTGTGCAAGGTCGATTTCCCACTAACTAAAAACCATGAAACCAATAATTTGGGAACCCTGAAACTTTGTAACCTTGAACCCTGAACTTGGAAACCCTGAACCCCGAATTTGGGAATGATGAACATTGAATTAAAAAACATGAACTATGAACCCTAAACCCTTAACTTTTGAATGATGAACCCTTTTGGGGAATGATGTAACGAACCTGAAAATTGTGAAGCGATCCTGTACCGAGATCAACGAACCTTAAAAGGATGAAGAAGGTCAGCGTGGCAATGAGTAAAGAGTAAATAAGTAAAAATATAATGGGACTTAACCAAGATGGATGAAAAAGTGAAAACATGCCTATATTTGAAAAGTTGAAAAAAACAGGCCTATATTTGAAAACTGTGTTTCAAATAGGCCTATATTTCTCAATTTTCCTAGAATGAAAGTATGAAATTTATGTAAATGTACCCCTTATGGAACCTGAGAAATAAAAATGGGGTAGATTTATGAAAAAAATTATTTAGTTGGATAGGTTGGTTAAGATAAGAAACCAAAATATTTGATTGTTAAGCAGTATGAGGTAAGAAACTCTCTTTATAAGCAAAAGATCAACCTACCTATTCCTATTGAGAAAAACATGTCACTCAACAGGGAGATTTTGAAATTGCGAAAACTTGGTCCGATTAAGCTACTGAATATTGGAAACAAGTTATAACATTTATTCTGAGAGATAGTTAATGTCAGGTATGACAACTGGTGTGGTGGTAAACCTATTGCCAGTGTGATAAATAACGACTTTCTGAACCTCAAATCTCTTAGAGTTGCAGATATCATGGATACCTCCTCTGGAAATTGGAACTTGGGCACTATTGAGAATATTATTCCGTCGGATATCTAAGAAAAGATAAATGCTATCCCAATCTCTTGTGCAGGAACCTCTAAGGATAAGGAAATCTGGCCTCACTATAGTAAAGGTCAGATAACTGTGAAATGTTGGTATAACATGATCTGCGAGTCACAACTCGAAAGTTCTTATATCGATAATAAATGGACCTCTTTTTGGAAAATTCATTGTCTAGCTCATATCAAACATTTTCTATGGCTTATGGCCCATCAGAAAATTCTTGTTACAGCAAATCTTATAAAAATATGTCTTGATATTATTGATCAGTGCCCTCTATGTTTTAAGGAGTCAGAAACTATGTCTCACCTTTTTTATAGATGTGACAAGGTTGCTCCCATTTGGAATGCCATTTTGCAAGCTTATGGTGTTAATATTCTTGATGACCTTATTACCCTAGACTGGCTTCTTACTGTCATACATTCCAAGGCAAAAGAAGATGTTGCTAGTTGGGAATTTATAATTCCTTTCATTCTCTGGAATATTTGGTGGGAGAGAAACAAGTTAGTCTTTAACGGGTTAAACTTTGATTGGAAGTATATCATTGGTAACTCTTATAATTCCGCTTTAGAATTTATTCAAGCCACTGGTACTATTTCCAGAAAAACTCATAAACAAGTTATCCATGTTAATTGGTCTCCTCTTACTAATTGGTTTATAAAATTGAATGTAGATGGTGCCTCAAATGATCAGCAGATCATGGAAGTGCAGGTTGTGCCGGAGTTCTTCGCAGGGATGATGGAAGCTTCATGGATGTTTTTTGCAAGCACACTGCACCAAATTCAGGTTTTAGCAACTCAGATTTGCAACAGCTTTGTCCCTGTTGCGAATTCAAGTATATAATGATGATGTTAATATAGTTGTTAACTATGTGGATATTGGTTTGCTTTCAGGTTCTGATAGGAGAAGAAGAATCGGCTGACACTACTTTTGGGAACTCTTTTCATTTGGCATTAATCACTTGAACATGGAAAGCACTCTAATAAAATAAGATAGAAAGTTATGCAATATATACGGGAAGTTCTTCACTGCAGTCTTCAGTTGCCTCACCACTGAGCTTAGTTTCAAAATCTCTCTTCAATTCAATCCAGATGCACTATTTACTTGCTCAATCTAAAATCTACAGTAAAGAATATTGAACTGTTTGTGTTTACTTTAATCCAGATGCACTATTCTTCAGTTGCCTTATTTGTGTTGTATTGCAGTTTCATTTCTCCATTTTTGCGTTTGCCATATATAATAATTATGCATTGTATTTGTGTTGCAGGGTTGTCGTATGACGCAGAGGAGTTGAACTCACCATTAATATCAGATATTAACTTGCAAGTAGGAGTTTCTTCTTTGTGCACATGTGTCTTATCTTGCCTTCTACACTAAACTAAGTTAGATTAGAATCTTGTTATAAATCAAGAGGAAATGTAGTATAAACTTAGAGTCTTTGTGAAATCTAGAGAAAGCTAAGTTAGAATCTTTATGAAAGTAAATGATAAGTTGTTTCCTTCTCTCTTTTTTCAAAAATGTCTCAGATGCTGTTTTCATATATTATTAAACATATTATTATCAATATAAGTGGTGCATAATGTAATTTGTTTGATTGATTGAATTGGGGTTGTGATTGGTTTAATTGATTAAATAAGGGTCATAGTGTATCTGCAGTATAAGAGAGAATTTGTGTGTGGTGGTGGTGGTGGTGGTGTGTGTGGGTGGGGTGGGGTGGGGGTGGGGGGGAGAACTTTGGCCAGGTCAAAAAGATCGTCCTTATTTTTATTGCGAAAAATTAGCAACAACAGAGTTTTGTTGCCAAATTTGTACCGGAAAATAAAAGTCGCTATCCATTGACTAAGTTAAGAATTTTAGCAACTGCAGTAAAAATTTCGCAACAACCGACCTCTGTTTGGGCTAGTCTTCGTTAACTTAGTCAAGACTTTGCAATTAATAGTAAAAAAATTGCAATTGCTTTATAGCTGTTGCGAATAAAAAAGGTCGCAACAGTTGCATTTCCGTTGAGAATATTTGTTACACCACGTTTTACAACAGCTGACTGCAGTTGCAAGCGTGATTCGCAACATCGAGAGGCAGTTCCGAATGTCCATTTTTTATGTAGTGACACACATATCATAACAACAATAATCTGACAGAGATTTGGGCGGTTAGAGATGGTCTAAAGCTTGCTATAGACCTTGGTATTAAGAAATTACGAAAGTGACTCTCAAATTATTATAAATATGTGTAATGATGATACTGAGAGCTCATGGTTTTTTGAAGTTTTATTTTCTGACATTAGATACATGTTTTTTTTTATAGTATTAGGTTTCAACATCAGTATAAGAAAAGTTATTACGCAACGTATTTTTTGGCAGAAAAAGATGTTATATTGATAAATGGTTATAGAACCCTCCAGTTTTTTTGTATCCTATTTTGGTAGATGATGTAATGGGGAGAGCCTCCCCAAGTTTGTAAGGCTCTAGTTTCTCTTTAGGGTGTGTTTGGCACCGATGAAATTGAGGGTGGGGTGGAGTTGATGGAGGTAGTTGGTGGAGGTGATTCATTTTATGCGTGTTTGGCATAGTTTCTTTAGATGGGTTTTATTTTCCAGTCAACTTATTTTCCCCCAATGAGTGGAAAATAAGTCGACACCTATACCCTTAGAATTCTAAATCCATCCATATTCTCTGCCCATATTAATTATCTTTTCCTTTTTACTTTTTTCTGTTCTGAAAATCTCGGACAAGAAATTTCTGAACTCTCAATATTTATCTTATGTTTGTATCATGAACTACGATCAAATACGGTTGATTCTTTCTCTTATGTACCCGTATAAATCATTTTTGTATTGATTCATCAAACCCTAGATCAGATTTTAGGATGATTTGTATATGAGTCCTCTGGAATTGTTAAAATTCCTGCTCTCCTTGTTAATTGATCTGTTAAAGTTATTGATGAAGATGATAAAAAACTATTTGATGATTAGATCAAGAGTTTGTGGTTTGTGAATTTAATTCTGGAGGCGAAGAGAGGGGGAAATAAGATATGGGGAAAATTGGAGTCTATATCTTTTCTGTTAAGTAGAGAATCAAATATTGGAATACTAGATTGGGTTGATTGGATATGGTCGTTGTTGTATGGGAGAATGATTTTTGGTGTCGACCATTAACGGATTTTAATTCTACTGTCAATTATTAATTGGCTTTGATCGTGATTGTTCTCCCGTTACAAAATTCATGGAACCCTGCTAATAATTTCTGTATTTTTTTGTTCCTTCAACAATGAATGATTTCATCAATTGATTAACTTTCATGCCAAACACCAGATGTTGGATTGGAGGTAGCTGGAACCACCTGGAATTCAAATTCTAGGTACTTGAAACTCCCTAGGAATTGAATTCTAGTGGTGCCGAACGCACTCTTTAATGCATTTCCATTACCAAGAAAAAAACCTCGTTTAATTGGCCCCCAAAAAACAATTAGGGGCCTCACCAATTTTATACCCACTCCAAATATTAAAGGGGGAGTCCAAAAAGTGGTGAAAATACCATTTTACCCTTTCTACCGAAAAACCTATTAACCCTAAACATAAGGCCCCCAATTCATTTTCTAAAACCAAAATCAGAAAACTCCCGCCCCGCCCCCCCCCCCCCTCTCCCACTCGAGTACTTTCTCCATCTCCTCCATTGACGACCCAATTTTTTTTTTCCCTTCGTCGATTCATCGTCGTAATCGTTACGAAAAACTTTAATCGATGATTAACTTCTTCTACAAACATGGCTCGAACTAATGAGTATAAAGGAAAGTTTGTTAACCCTAAAATCGTAGAGAAACCCAAATTGAAGATTAATCTCAAAACCAAGGTTTTAGTATCAAGCCGGGAAGAATTAGAAGAAGTAATGGCGCCGATTAGAAAGTAAGTGAACTAAAACCCACATTTGTTTTGATTTTTTATTTACTTTTGATTGTGAAATTGAGTTTTGGAACCGAATTTTTTCAGTTACATTGATTAGGTTGTTACTCTGTATTTTCTTAAACCCTAACTATTCTTCATATGCATGTATACACCATGAAAAATTGTTAAGTTGTATGATGTTTAAGTTAACGACCCTAATTCTGCTACTAATTTTTTTTGCCCTTGATTTGAGTTGTTTGAGTCGTTACCTCTGTAATCGAGCCTATTGACGACCCTATTTGAACGACCCTTTTTTGGTTGGTAACGATCCTTGATGAAATACGAACAGCCTCTGTTCCAAATATTGGAAGTGTCGTCAATAGATCTATTCGAGTCGTCATTGTACTGTTTTTCCCTAGATTAGAGTTGTTAACTCTATATATTAACATATGACGACCTTAGGTTGAAAACAATCATTCTCTCTGTCCAAAATATTGATAGGGTCCTCACATATGTCATCGAGAGACGTTATTGTGTAGCTTAGGGTCGTCTCCTTTTTCCTTAAAGTCGTCATATACTATTTGAGAGTCGTTTGTATTTTAAAGAATATGGTGACGACCCTTGTTCTGATTGCATGAAATACTTAACTTATTTGTACCTTTTTTGTGTATGCACAATTGTAGTCAAAAGAAAGACAAGAAACCAATGCCCACTCCTCCTTCTAGACCTCCACGGCACGACAAATACTTGGCAGCCGATCGATTTCGCGGAAAACGTCCGAGTGAGGTAGCATTTTCTATCCGCGAACCTAGAAATCAAGGTAATGAGTCGTCGGATTCTTCCACCCCTGTTGTATCTGCCTCCGGAAGAGATACAGAAGAAGAACTTAGGGAACAAGAAGAGATTCATGATGATGATGATTGTAACAATGGTAATGGTGGTTCTAGTAGAGGTGATGGTGGTGGTAATGGTGGTTCTAGTTGAGGTGTTGGTGGTGTTGGTGGTGATGATGATGATGATGATGATGATGATGAGGAGGAGGAGGAGGAGTAGGAGTAGGATGATGATGGAGGTAATGATGGTAAGGGTGTTGGTGGTGATGATGATTATGATGAGGAGGAGAAGAAAGAGGAAGAGCAGGCAAAACCGTCGAGACGGAAGGATGGGAAGCCAGTTGCAGAGAGCGCGAGACACATTCCCACCACACATTTGATGCTGGAACGTCTTCGTAGTGGTAAAGCCAGAGGAGAACCTAGAGATGGCTACGAAGTTCTATTTGGATATCCCGGAACGTGGGCTCGTACCATCTACAAAACAATTGTAATAATCTCAACTTTGCTTTTATATTTGATTTGATGATGTTAACTTTAAAAAAATTTTTTATATTTACTTGTTTTTTCTTTTGTAGGATCATAAGAATGCCATACGTCTTTTCAGGCGGCAATCTTCACGTTGGAAACCAACTCCTTGAACTTCATTTCTTTCTCTTTTGGATCTCCTTCCATGATCATTGTTAGATAGAGTTGCTTGTCCTCAATGAGTTTAGCGGCCATTTTTTTTCTTGCATATTCGATTTGGGTGAGTTTTAGTTTGTCTGCTTCATCGAAATGCCCTAACTGTTCCGTTACAACATGATAACCACAATTTCCATCGCCGTCAACGTCGTCGGTGGATATAAGGTGATCCAAGATGACGTAAGGAAATTGATCGGTATACTCTTTATACAAAGTGTAAGCAACACGATGTGGTCTTCCTTGGGAATCTCTAGGGGTGAGTGGATTACCCTTTATTCCTCTTATCGTCACCATTCCGCTCGTTTGGATTTGCTGGGTACCGACCGTATGCTCAACAACATCCATATCCTCCTTTTTTGTCACTTGTATATGACTTTGGGTGACTACTTGATTTTTTGGATGACCCCTTTTCTTGGGAATGAAAGAGTTCTCATACTCATTATATTCCACCTGGACATACTCATGGAGACACGGGTCTCTTGTGCAGCTCTTGTCTTCATTCACAGTTTCTCTAAATGACATCTTAGTTGCCGGACTCCCTGGTGGTTTTTGTTTTATTGTCTCTTCTTCTACCCCCAAGCTCTTACGGGCCACCGTCCATAAGTTAGAAACCAATATTTGTCTTCCTGCACAACTCATTTTTTGGTATTTTTCGTTGATATACTTGCCAATCTCCAAGTCTCCGAATTCTTGCTCAGTGTCTCCTGTGGGATTTGGGGTGAATGAAAGTTGCTTCCAGAATGGATCGATATCTCCAAGAGGAATGATATCTTTGTACCCACCAAGTTTATGTTTACACGGGAGGCCGAGTCATGTCTCGGTTGTACAATAACACTTCATCACCTTTCCAGCGGCCGCATTGGCTCTAAACTTTATAAGTTCTTCCATCATATGGATTATTGCCCACCATGATACTTGGTGTGCTACCCCCCGTAACAAATCTTTGTCTTCAATGTATTGCATCAGAAAACGGTCTTTACTTATCTCCATTTGGGACACTATTTTTCTTAGATCATTCTCTGCGTGCTCGTGAATAGCTTCATGTACCGTAACTACCCCACCACTATTCTCTTCCAGAATTTTTTTCAAACGTCCATGAGACTGCTCTACAATACTTGTACATTCATTTTTGAAGTGCTTGTATCTATTGGTCCATGCATAAACAAACTTCTCCTTCCAAGGATTCAACCATGTTTTCAGGCAATACTCAACAACCTTCTTATGATCCGTGCTCCAATCATCAATAAACTTCTGCAAGTTAGCATAATACTTAACCTCGGTCTTCGAATGAGCCAGATGGTCCCAATCTTTGCAAAACTCTTTCCATAGATCCCCTTCTTCATTGTATTGTTCTTTTTCTTCTATTTTTCTCTTCCGTTCGCTCTTTCTTGGTAAGTTTACTTACACGCTCGTCTTCCTCCGCCGAACGTTGATTACCCATCTTAGGATTGATCTTTTGGATTTGATTCTTGCAATTAGAAAAAAGGTTGTTTTGGATGTGCCACGTACAAAGAAAATGTTGAGCTAGCGGAAAAACTTGACGGACGGCACTCATAACTGCAAAATCCCTATCCGTAAATATAACCTGCGGTGTCTCTTCGCCATGGTAAATCAACCTCACTTGCTCCAACGCCCAAACATAATCCTCTATTTCTTTTTTTTTCCATATATCACCATGCCACGTTGAATGATTGTTTATCCGAAGTATGACTGACCACGTTCAACATCGGCATGTTATACCTGTTTGTCTTGTAGGTGCAATCTATGAACAGAACCTGGTAAAAACACTGAGCCAAATCCACCATCCTTGGGTGCGCAAGAAAAATATGAGTCACTTTCTCTCCCGGACCAACTTTTGTTTGCATGGCGTAGTTAAGTTTTTCTGCTAACCACTCAGATTGTTGCATAATTAACCTACCATCCCATTCGGTTCTCTTGATCGTAGCTTTGACAGCGTATATTGTGGAAATGGTAGGCAAGTTATCCTTATCTTCAGCCCTTATTGAATTTAGGATCTTAAGAGGCCTACATCCCTTCATCTGCCGAACCTTCTCCATTTGATGCGGTTTCAACCGGGCATATGCAGGGTGTCCATATAAAATTTTAGGTGGAGGATGGTTGTGACGATCGTCCGGAATACTATACAATCGGAATAGATCAGTTTCGTGATGCCTTTTGAAAACAATCCTGAATGGGCATTCACACTTCTTCGACGCAGTTTTGTAGACCCTAGTCGTCTTCTTCTCATATTTGTAATTCTTACCTTTGTGACTTTCTCCCTTTTTCCCCGCTCTCTCGCATACCATCTCCATCTTCTTACAATCAACGTGTTTGCTTTGAACAACCACCAACATCTTCTCTTTTTCCTTTGAGATAAGCCATTCCTTGGCCTCAGCCTTGATTTTCCATTTCTACATTCAGCAAACAAATTACACATCCATGAGATCACTAATAATATAATTTAAAATTAAATTTAACTAAACGGTTAAGGGAAACATACAAAATCAGTCATATAGTGTTGGGAGGTATCCGGACCCTTCGTAGAGACCGGATCTGGTTGAGAGCTTGGTTGCACCACCAACTACAACATAATACAAAACCTTTATTAGAATGTCGTCATTATTTAAAATATAAAAATGACGACTGTTCTGTTAATTAACCTTGCCAAGGCTAGAGTCGTCACACATGGAACTTGCAGATTGACGACTCAATATCCTAGAAATTCTTGTCATTATGACCTTTACTAGGGTTGTCAATTACTATATTAGCAGATTCACGGCCAAAAAGTAAGGAAATCTTGTATGTATACCAGGGATTGGGTCGTCATTGGTATTATAGCAGGCGAACGACTCTTTTGGTAAAGAAAGACGACCCTAAAAGAATGCTAACGACTCTTTACATACAAACACAAACCATTCTGTTCGGTTTTCTTAAAGGGTCGTTAGGTTATATATATCAAACATGACGACTCTACATGCAGTTATTGCAGAATTTGAAATTCAAATTTACGTTTGATTCCTAGGAGCAGTTATTGCTTTTTTTTTGGAAAAAAATAACGGTTTTTTTCAAAATAAACTAGTCGTTGTGTATTTTTTTCCTATAAAAGGAGACCTATCCCTTTCAAAGTTATTCACTCATCTCTTTCAATCTTCCCAAATCAGTCACCTATCACTTTCAAACACTAAAAATGGCTCAAACTCCGTTCAATAATCAAGAATATGTTGCTATTTTTAGAGCACACATCACGGTCACGAAGCACGACTTTGAAAGAGTGCACCGGGTCGCCAGTAACCACGACCAAACCAAAGATTCGTACCTTAACATGGAACAAACATCCAATGCTTGGTGGAAATGTGTATTTAAGATTTTTAAAGCACTAGACGGAAATCGTTATACAAGGACGCTCCAACAGATAATGGAAAGATACGATTATTTATACAATGAATGCGTAGTGCTGGGAGACGAATTGAAAGCTCGGGCTGACGTTCTTCCCAACGAACCTCGAATGGATAGAGTAAGTTTGTGAATCAATAGGTCGTTCATCAAAAATTGTTTATTTGGTTATTTTTATTCAACAACGCTAACTTATAAAAAAAATTGTTTTTCTAGTACTCTTTGGGTCGCAGCCAATAAGAATTAAAGTACGGCAAGGAGTTTTTGCACGAGGACTGCTATCGTCTCTTGGGGGAAAGTGAATGGCAATTCGCCCAATATGATTAAACTTGTTTAGGTGTTCAAGCGCAATGTAGTGAACTATTTTATGTCTTTTCCTTATATTTTATTTCATAGTACATGTATGTTTTTTTTCGATTCAATAAAATGAGTTCAAATATTTATTTAGTAAATATTCCCAACAAGGGTCGTCATGGGTTGTAAATATACCAGTGACGACTCTAAAGTTTATTATAAATATTTGGTATGAGTCGTCATTTTTGGAGAAAGTCATATTAACGACTCTAAATGTCACTTTACTCAGAGACTCATTGATAGTAGAGTCGTCAGCCAATAAACATAACAAAATGATGACTCTTTTGACGACCCATTTAGCAGTTAATGTGAATTTTGAATTCACCCAATGTGGTTGAGTCAGGTAACGGTTAAAAATTAAAAAAAATGACTGTTGGGTCGTTAATTTCTATAAATAGAGACCCATATCTCACCCCTTCTTCACCCAAACCATAATTCTCAACCTTCTCTTCCCCTTCTCATTTATTTATCATCCAAGAGGAAAAAGAAGAGGAAACACCATGACTACTCCCTACACTTCCGAAGAGAATCGCGCCGTTGCGAGAGCTTGGTTGACAGTCAAAAACCACTTTGAAGATCTAGCAAATGACATTGAACAAACATCGGATTCTTGGTGGAACAGTGTATTCATTGTTTTTGTGGCGTTAGATGGAAATTGTAACTCAAGGTCTTTGAAACTCATCAAGGAACGGTTCGAGGAGATATTTTTCGAATGTGAAGCTTTCAAAAGAGAAATGAAGGCCGTAAGGGAAGCCTTACCCAATATGTTGGGTGCTATAAGAGTAAGTGTTAAACAAGAGGTAAAACTTATCGAAAGCTTTGAACAATACTAGCTAGGTATATTATTTTTGTTTTGTGTTTTCAGTTGGGGAAAACGTATACCCGATACGAGGTGCTTCGTGGAAAAAAGTTTGAGTTCGACGATTGCTACCTCATCTTGGAAGGCACTACCTATAATTACAATGTTTATGGTTAAGTGTTTAAGTGCACTGTTATTATCTATTGTTTTTCATTTCCTTCAATGCAACGCTATGCAAGATGTAATTCTTTTACGATTCAATGAAATGATTCTATGAAATCAAAAATTATGATAATATGGGGCAAGGGTCGTTACTATATATAACTACTGAACCTAACGACTCTAAAAGAAATTAGTAATTGCTAGCTAGGATCGTCATTTCATATGACTACATATATGACGACCCTAAGTGTTATTTTTTACAGAGTGTTGGTTTTAGAGCGTCCATGTGTAAACAAAACAACATAACGAATCTAAGTGACCTAGCTAAAAAGGGTCGTCGATGTTTAGCACACTACCTTAACGATTTTTCATAACCTGGATAAGTTGCAGGTTTGAGTCGTCATTGGTAGTGTCAATAAAGTGTCGACGTTAAAGAGTCGTTTGGGTATACTCTCCCTGACTATGACGACCCTTACACTGAGTTGTTCCATGGTGTGGATGATTCGACCACTTGGAGCAACAAACAGACAAATCGAAGGGTATAAGATGTTTACCTGATTGTTTTGAGCTTCGGGTTCCTCATTTTGAGGGTTGGTTCCTTCATTTTGAGCAATGGGATCTTCATTTGCACCATTATTCATGGCTTCCTCTACTAACATGTCTTCATCATACATCCAATCCAAATGAGAATGCAAGATAATCTCACCATCAACACAATCATGTTTGTTATTTGAAACTTCACCAACATCATTTCCTCCACTAGAAACCCTAACTTTTTCCCCCAAAACTCAACTTCTCCTTCTCCACAACACAAAAACACAATTTTTCTTTTATCAAAAATTTATCCCTAAATCTGATTTTAATCTAACTAAACTAATTAACAACTTAATTAACACTAATGATTTAGGGGTAGTTTAGGCATTTAAAAAATATTATGATAACCATTTATTGCTATTTCATGACCATTTTTGTCCTGTAGTGTGAGGCCCTAATTGTTTTTTGGGGCCCCAATTAAATCAGTGAAAAAAAGTGCATTTACTCCTGGTAATTATATATAAGACAAAAAGTGCATTTACTCCTGGTAATAATATTAAAGCAAGTAACCGGTAGAGGATCACGGGCCGTTCGAATAAAAACACTCTCATAGTAACGGACGGCCCATCTGAACTCCGATTCAAGTCCATGGACCAAGAATTTCCCATCTCTCAAGCACACGTGTTAGCCGATAATGGCATTTCTGTACTACTAAGTGGTAGTTAACAAGCCACGTCACATTCCCGCCTTTTCATTACTCCAACTACCTAAAATAACCCTAAAACTCTTAAAGCATTCTCCATACGTAACCTACACAAAATGCAAGGCTAGTTACGTAATTAATGTCCTTCACAGTCCTCTTTGGTCAAAGTCGGTTGGTCCCGTTCATCTTCTTCACAAAACCTTTTCAAATCCTTCTCTGAGAAAAATCTCGCTGTTCTCTTTTGATACCCGAAAATGCCCCCCAAAACCAGAAAAACTAGTTTCCCAAGAGTTGTTATTGAGAGAGAATCAGATTCTGAAGAGAGTTCATCATCAGATGAAGAAGAAGAAGTTCTAGAGGATGAAAATGTTGGAAACCTCATTGAAGAAGAAGAGGAAATGGAAGAAGAAGCCGTTGATGAAGGTGATGATGATATGAATAAGAAGAAGAAGATGAAAGGAAAAGCCCCCATCACTATTAGTCTCAAAAAAGTTTGTAAAGTAAGTTCCTTTTGTTGTTTTCTAGGGTTTCAGATTCTTGATTTTGTGTTTGTTTTATTATTACACTCTTTTTACACTTATGGGTTTTGCCCGTTGTTCATTGTCTGCAGGTATGTAAAAAGAGTGGACATGAAGCTGGTTTTAGAGGTGCTACATACATTGATTGTCCCATGAAACCTTGTTTCCTCTGTAAAATGCCTGGTAAAATGTTGAACTCACTTTTTTTCCTTTTAAATGGATTTGTTTGACAGTTGTAAATTTGGTTTTATTTTGAGATTTTTTGACTGTGGTGTTTGGAATTTTAGGTCATACTACAATGAATTGTCCTCATAAAGTAGCGACAGAGAACGGGGTTGCCCCGTTACGTGGGAGTACGAGTAGCTCATTGGATTATGTCTTTGGGCGGCAGATTAGAAGCAACATTCCCAAGGTATGCATGAGTGGTTTGGATTGATGAATTTGGTTTGTATTTTAAAGTTTATGTTACTGTTGGGATGATTCATTGCGATTTTGTAATTTGTGATGTATGCGCATTTATGCAATTGATCGATTGTTGATAGATAAAACCAACATTTGTGATACCGGATCAAGTGGATTGCGGAGTTATCAGATATCACAGCAGACGTATAACATGTTTGGAGTTCCATCCAACTAACAATAACATCCTCCTATCAGGAGATAAGGTACGCATTACACTCGTTTCGTATTAAGAAGTTGGTGCATGTTTTTGTTATTATCTTAATCGAATGATTTTTTTGGAATTTTTACTGGTGATTTGCTTGAATTTATTGACATAGAAAGGGCAATTGGGAGTTTGGGATTTCCAAAAGATACATGAGAAGACGGTTTATGGAAATATACATTCGTGTATTCTTAACAACATGAAGTGAGTCTTCATAATGAATATTGTTTGTTAGTTCTATTACAAGTTCTTTTATGTTTCTTGTATGGAGTCCTGCACTTAAATCTGCATGTTTACCCGTGTCAGGTTTAACCCTGCAAATGATGGAACAATATATGGAGCATCGTCAGACGGGACTGTTAGTTGCATCGACTTGGAGACTGGATTGTCTTCTCAGTTGATGGACCTTAACCCTAATGGATGGCAGGTATGTTGCGTCAGTTCCAATCGTTTGCCCTCATTTTGACTGTTAATTTAAATGATTTCACATCTGGACTTATTTGCAGAAACTCCTCTTGTGTGTTCTTTCTCTGTAGGGCCCGAATAATTGGAGAATGTTGTATGGGATGGACGTCAACTCAGACAAAGGACTAGTAGTTGTTGCTGATAACCATGGAATTCTTTACTAGTGGGTCTTTCATAGTCTCCTTTGCCCTCTTGTGAACTTGATGTATTTGTGTTTCGGCATGTTGATTCAATAATCAATACCATTAACTTGTTTTCGAATTTTTGTTTGATTTCTAGTGTGGATATGAGGTCAAACAGCAAAATGGAGAAATCTGTTTTGATCCATAAAAAGGGTACCAAAGTCGTGGGACTTCATTGCAATCCCCTGCAGCCTGAGCTTCTTCTTAGTTGTGGAAATGATCACTATGTGAGTGTCTCAAGCCTATGATTATGCATGTAAAGTTTCTAGTGTCTTGTGCTTTGGCTTTTAACAATTTTTGAAGTAATCTTTTTTCTCTATTCAGGCCCGTATTTGGGATATGCGTCGACTGGAAGCTGAATCCTCCCTTGCAAGTCTTCCGCATGGCAGTGTAGTGAACTCTGCATATTTCTCACCGGTTTCTGGCAGCAAAATTCTTACTACGTCGATTGACAACCGTCTTCGTGTATGGGATTGTGTCTTTTCAAATTTGGATAACCCAAGCAGAGAGATAGTACACAGCCACAGTTTCAACCGGTATTTGACTCCTTTTAGAGCTGAATGGGACCCAAAGGTAATTGATTGTGTTCCATTTTTAGCATAGCAGAACTTCTTATGCACTGAATTGAAGACTTATGAAATGCATGTGTTACAGGACCCTTCGGAGTCCCTTGCAGTTATTGGCCGCTATATAAGTGAGAACTTCAATGATGTAGCTTTGCATCCCATCGATTTCATTGACACTAGTACGGGACAGTTGGTTGCCGAGGTGATTGATCCGAACATCACCACCATTAGTTCTGTAAACAAGTTACATCCTCGAGATGATGTCATGGCAACTGGGAGTTCAAGGTACAAATTCTCTTACATATACAATTTGTAGCATGGTCTTCTATGTTCTCTTTTCTTTTTCCCGCTCATATTTGTTGCAACCCATTTTGTTCTCTCTATAAGAAATATGCGGTGTTACTCTATCAGGTCTATTTTCATTTGGAGGCCCAAGGAGAAAACTGAGCACATTCAAGAGAAGGATGAGAATAGATTAGTTCTTTGCGGAGATGCTGGAAAGAAATCTAAGAAAGGGAAAGGTGGTAAAAGTGATGACGATGAGTCTGATGACGATAAATACAACTCCAAAGGAAAGAACTCGAAATCCAAGAACGTAAAACCCAGATCGAAGAATCTGACTACCCAAGTATTGCCCAAAAAGGCTCGGCGGTAATTATTCCCATCTCGGCGGTAATTATTCCCATGGATGGGGCTTACGGGTGATATGGTTTTGTAGAATGTACAGTAGTTAATTTTGTTTTTTGCCCCGCGGTTGACATAGTTTTTTCCTGCATCAATTGTTGGCCACTGGTATTTCCGGTAACGTAGCTTGTATTTTGCTAGTATTGTGGTTATGTAGAATGTACAGTAGTTAAAAGGCATCAACTTCTGCCATATGATTTTGGTATATTTTGACTCGACTTGTACATTGATACTTTTGGTACTGTAACTTCCAAACATATTAGCTTCCGTGGTTCGTTATTTCCTGCATTTTGATTTTTATCTTGGAATTTTTTTATGACGAAACTGAAATTGATATGAGAAGATTAGTACAATATAATTCAATGAGTAGTTTAGCGAATATCAAAATTTTCCTTTGTTGAAAATAGAATGATAATCAGTCGAAACTACAAACAAAAATACAAGACCAAGTTTTGGCCAAAATAAAGTCTAAGAAAATTGATGATTGATTCTGATGGCTACAAATTCAATTCCAGTAGAGAAGTACAACCCCGCAGAAGTAATAACAAAACTGCACTAAGAATAATTTAATTACATAGACTAATAGAGGGCAAATCCAACAATGCATCATAACCTTTTGACTTTACGTCCCCGTAACCCATTCCAAAAGGAAGCTGCGTTCACTGGTTTCTTACCTGGAAGCTGAAGTTCAAGTACCTCTAGTGTTGTGTCTCCACCACATGGGAACTGCAGGGCACCCCCAACAAGAGTCACGTCATCCTTAACATGACCCTGAACATCCTTTTGGCAAATTCTCGTGGTAATTATTTTAACCTCAAGAGTGTCGTGCTGACCATTTAGTGGATCAAGAATGCAGATTTTTGCTCGGGTTCCAGGCCAACCTGCAAAAGCCCGAACCTTGTTGTGTAGGACAAAAGCTTCTTGATCAAAGGACAACCAGGCTTCCTCTGGTGTTAGCTTCGCGGCATGAGTGGCTTTGGAGTCATCTTGTGGTTGTGCTTTTTCCCTTGCAGATCCATCAAATATAGAGGGAAGTTCACGGATCAGAAGTTTAGACCCTTTCTCAAATAAGATGGCCAGTAATTCTGTCGCCTTAATATGGTCATCAACTTCATATCTTTCACAGGCGATAACTGGGCCAGCATCTAGCGCACGAACTGTGTACACAAGTGATGTTCCAGTTTCTTTAATGCCATCCTGCACTGCTCTTTGAACAGGGGCAGCACCACGATAGAGAGGCAGCAGACTTGGGTGAACATTGACTGTTCCAAGTGGTGGAATCTTCAGAAACCTTCTAGGTAAAATATTCCCATAGGCTGCTGTAATGCACAGTTCAGGTTTTAAGGCTCTCAGATCGCATAAAAATTCTTCCTCCCCAGCTTTTTGTGGAGTGAAAATGAGATCTGATGGGAAACCTCTGTCCAAAGCATGTTGTGCAACAGGTGAAGGCATCACCTTTCTCCCTCTATCTCTTCTTGAAGGGGGTTGTGTGACAATTGCTGCAACCTGAAATGGAGAATCAGGAGCTTTGGATTCATCAAATAAAGCGTCTAGAACAGATACTGACACCTCAGGGGATCCCATGAAAACAAGCTGTTTCTTATTGGCCGCAGGTTTAAGACCAGAAGATGCTCCATTGTAGCAGCAAAATCGCCGAAGCATCGAACACGAATGCATTTTCCTGAATAATGTTGTTTTTGAAGTTCACTGGAGCTCTTCAGTTTATCGTTTTGTTACCAATACCATAGTTAGATGATACTCTACAACAATGTAAAAACGCAGAACAAGAATCAATTATGTAAGAGATTATTAAGAGTGAAGAACAATGAACATCACAAATAGGGTATTAATATAGCATCACAGATTGCAAAGTGCAGAATTGTAACAGCATAGTGAGATTCAAAAGATAGAGAAATAGATATATGTAACGACCAGTGACTGATATCTGTGTTATCGGGATTCAAACAAACAAACAAAAAAAAAACACTAAATATCAACTTAGAAAAAGAAAAATCACTAATTGGGTTTTATCAGTCATAATAAGTTCCCACTTCCCAGGGTCTACTATAGCTCTGTCTTGTTATATGTTTTTCACGATATCACAAGCAGGTCATACAAGATTTCTTTGGACATGCTTACGGAACTAGGATGCATTTTCTGTGAATACATGTTGCTGACAAGGAATAAGTTCTGCAGAACTGCAGATACCAGAGAGCTGAATACAAAGAGAATACAATTTTCCGATTCACCGAACTGCTGAGAAATAAACCTTGTCAATCAAAAGGAGTTAAAAGGCATCTTGCATAAAATAAGAACTTCAATTAGATAATTATAAGCTGCTTTTATCGCCCTGCTTTACTGATCTTCAGTTTCATAAAACACTTTGTCTATTGAAGAGTTAAAAGTTAGAAAAACAATGGACTAACATATAAGAGTCAAACAGAAATGCCATGCCAGAAGTTGTTGTTTTCTGTAATGTTGTCTTTTGAAACTATCTTACTCTCATGAAACAATAACTTCAATGAATAGACAATAAAGTAAATGCAAGATCATCGCTAGTGCAAAGTAGAATAACATCTAACAGAACAACACGGACACAACTCAATAGAACAAAGAATGCAATAGACAAAGCAAAACAATAGATGCACAACACATTTCTCTATGTTTAATGAACAAACTACAAGGTTAAGTGATCCACATTGTGATTCCTGCTACATATCTCCAAAATCTACATATGCTTCTTCTAAAAGATCAAAATATTTCCTGGATAATCATAATTAAGCAGCACAATTAGTGCCTATAATACCAAATTTTGTTCATATCAAAATGACCAATTGATAACGAATCTGCATAACTACAAACAAGGATTCAAACTATGCAAAGAGGAGTCTGTAATCAGGATCCCTTCAATTTAACAGCTAGTTTCGCCAGACAAAGTTAAAATGGAGTTTAGGGTTCGTACTTGGAGTGTTAAAGAGTTTACCGGTTTTCTTCAAATGACAGAAACTGACGATGAATCCTTTGATATATAATTCTGGCTCCAACCCTAAAAATCTCTCTCGCTATTGCAATTTCTCTCTTGCCCTAAACCCCCTTACTAACAGAAGCAGTCTTGAAATTAGTCCTCAGTTTTCAGTTTACATTATCCATCGAATAAAAGATACTACCAGTCAAGGTAGTTAATTTCGGATTTCGGTTCATCTCGGTCCCGAGCGAGACACTGGTACAACGTTGTCTCGGGGAGATTCCGTTTTCAAATCTCAGTGTAATTTCGGTTCCAACTTTTATATATATAATTTCCAGATATGTTAAGATATAATGAAATAATATCCAAAAGAAACAAATATTCATTAAGAAAACACAAAAGTGCGAACACTTTACTGGAACTGGAAGTCTTTTTTGAACAAAGAGAAAACAAAAGAGAGAAGTACAACAAGGATATTACAATTCTAATCAAGATAATTTGAATCATCATAGATATCATCATCTGGAGTAATTCCATCATTCCCGACACCACCAAGTAGCCCGTTTTGGGTGTCCAACATCAATTCATCAGTATCATATCCATCATACTCCGAGTTAGTTGGATACATAGACTTACTTCGAGAACTACTGGCACCTCTACTACCAACAGTCTCACGTTCTTCAGTAACTGTCTCTTGCAAATCATCAAAAGTTACATCATCACCATGCATCTCCAAGTCATTCAAATTTCGTAACTCCAACCATTCATCATTTTCATCACGCTCCTCCAGGAAAATAGGATCATTAGCTTTATCATTATCGTTATATTGCTGGATTTCTATGAAACGACGCTGCAATTTCTTATTATATTGGATAAAGACACTATCATTCAATTACTGTTGTGTTATGCGATTTCGTTTTTTCGAGTGCAACTGAAATACATAAGATAAGTAAGTAATTCAACTAAAACACTTAATAGTAAGCACGGGATAATTTTCAAAATATAGGTACTGGAATTGCATGGTTCGTGTTCGTGTATATTCAGAATATTACTAATCAGTGTAAAAGATTAGAATACATACATTTTGAAATGTGCTCCAGTTTCGCTCACATGGGGAAGCAGAACAAGTAAGACTCAATACTCTGATTGCAAATTTTTGTAGGTTTGGCGCATCGATTCCTCCAAATGTAATCCACCATTCATCTGTTATAAATATAAACAAAGTAGTTATAAAAATCTATCTAACACAAATGTAATCAAACTTTAAATTTACAGAACAAACAAAGCTTACGAGGTTGATCCTTGTTTCTTCTTCTTTTGCAAGGAAGAGTTCCCAAGATCCCAACAGCATCAGTATACTTTCTCAATTCACCTGTAGCAGCATCAAGTTCATCTTCATTGGGTATAAGCCTTCGCATTGTTGTATGAAGTCCCCTTTTGATTTCTATGTACTTTGGATCACTATCCATTTCATAAGCTTCAATATTGTAGAATATGGAAGGATTCAAATAGTATGCCGCACAATGTAGAGCATGATTAAATTTATTCTTCCATCTTTTCTCAAAGCAAGCCTTAATTACACCCCAAGTATGATCATCTTCACTGAATTTCTCCTCTAGTTGATCCCTTGCTATTCTCATTGCATCATAAAAAAAAAGGCATTGTAGGTTTGCGCTCGATGTCCACTAACCTTACAACCTTAACTAAAGGCTTCAGCACTCTACAAGCATAATCAACATCTTCCCAAAATGTACTACTTGTAACAATTTTAAGTGCATTAATTCCAAGAGTTTCTTTTGAAAATCTACTTTTTGCCCACTTATCATTCACAAACACCATTTGTAAAGGAGTTTTATACTTTTGAAGACTTTTTAGTGTGTAATATTGAGTTGCAAATCTAGTCTTTGTAGACCTATGTAAGTCTCCACGTGTCAACTCCCTCATCAAGCACAATACTTGAAAATGAGCATAAATGTATGTAACAAGTCTTTTACCTAGAATGACGGCTGTCTTAATTCGTATAAGCTTGTCACCAAGTTCTTCTAGCATCAACTGGACACAATGAGCACCACATGGAGTCCAAAATAGATTTGGGTATTCAAGCATCAAATCTTGCCCAGCCTTTTTAAAGTTTGAACCATTGTCAGTAATGAACTGAACTACATTTTGTTTCCCAACATCTTCAATTACCTCCTTTACAAGGTCACATATGAAATTAGCATCATTGGTTTTGTTTGACTAATCTACAGACTTCAAGAAAACTGACCCTTTCGGACAATTCACCAAAAAGTTGATAAGATGTCGTTTTTTCCCATCTGTCCAACCATCAGACATAATAGAACATCCATACCTCTTCCAATATACCCTAAATGTATCAACAAACTTCTTTGTTTCTGCCAACTGTTCCTTAAAAAGATTTGTGCGAATCTGATGGTAAGATGGCGCGGGCATAGCTAACATCAAAAAAAGAAACACACAAAGTTGATACAATAAGAATTTAGCTCAACAAACACTATAAGACAGCAAAAAGGATCAATGGATGTTCTCAAAACTTAATAGAAGTTCTTACACTATAACCTAAAACCAAGCTCAAAGACCACAATATAGTCAAGAAGTACGGTTAGCTAAAATGCTATCTATCCAGAAATTACATACCTTTCCCATATTCACCAATTGCATAGATCATTTGTTGGAAACTTGGACAGCGAACAATATTAAAAGATACTGAGTTCTCAGTCATCCAAGCTGAAATGCTTTTCCATGCATCTTTCTTTAACTTCTCTTTCGCCGAGCAGTTTCTGTCAAGAGTGGCTTGCTGAGTTTTCTGGTGGTCTGTCTGCATGAGTAAATCCATTGGACCCCTGGAATTACTTTGGCTCTGGAATTTTCTCTTTCTCTGACTCTGAACAACTACTTGACTACCACTACCACTGCCACTGCCCACAATAGAATCCTTTTCAACTTCTTGTACCTCATGGTCCTCATCATCAGTATCAGCATTAGACTTCTCATCAGATTGTGTGCGCCGATACATAGCATCAACATTAACCCTGTGAGCTTTCTTTAACTTCTTTATATTGTCATTTTGTCTAATTTCATTTATAGTTTCAACTGTTGCTTTCATACATGATGAAACATTCCCTTTGACTTGTGTGATATGCTGCTTAAGCCTAGTAATTCCACCACCACGCATTTCTTTGTTACAAAGCGCACAACTTAGTTTCTTTGGAAAGTTAGGATCTTTGCATGTAGCCCATTTCCATGCTGGATTTCTAGTCTGACTAGAAGATTGAGGAAGTATTGACCCACTTGTAGTATTTGTGTTGTTCGAATTGGATGCATTAGAAGAATCCATAATCACAACCTGAAATTAATGTCAAATTGAAATTATGAAAACAGTTCTTCCATCAATGAAAGATTAGAAAAAACTCAAAGACAACAATAAGAAAATTGTATTACCTAATTGAACTTGGTTACAATTGGGAGCAAACTGAACTTGGTTATAATTGAACTTAAGAGCAACTGAACCTGGTTACAATTGGGAGCAAACTGAACTTGGTTATAAATTTATAATTGAACTTAAGAGCAACTGAACTTGGCTAAAATAAAACTGAACTTAAGAGGAACTGAACTTGGTTACAAACTTATAATTGGGAGCCTTTTTATTTATACACCACTAGCTAATACAGCCAATTATTAGCACAAAATTATTACCACTGGCTAATAAAACTCTACTTATGAATATGGTCTATAAATTGATATCAGATAATGACACAAACATCACCTCAACAACATTCCTACTTGAGAGCAGCATAGAATGGATGCCTACCTCGGATTTGCATCCAGCTGAAAGAAGACTATTACTTGAGCCACCCAAAGCAAAATTGAACACTTCTTGAGCTTAACCATCATTTAATACTACCACCTGAGGAAATCAAACACCCAATTCTTCATTACTAAAGAGATCAATAATAGCTAAACCTTCAATTACTATAACCCTAACATGCATCAGACACTTTAATGACCTCACCATCAAATCAACAAGAACCCATGACAAATCAACAAGAACCCATGAAAAACATATTCAGTAATTAAACAAAGAAGACTTCAATTGAAATTACAAATCTAGAAAAGCATAGAAAAGTTCAGTATAGAAAAGCATAGAAAAGTTCTCAAAAACCACAAATCTAGCTTTGATTGACACCACAAACCCTAATTTTGCTTCGATTTACATACCTTGCTTCGATTTACATATCACAGTGAAGAAGAAAACGAACTGAAGAAGAGAGGGTTCGAATTAGGTTAATTGATTTTTTTACTTAAATTTACTAAAATACCCTTTAACTATTAATAAAATCGGCGGAATTTCGGTGAAATTTCGCCCGATACAACCGATATTTCCGGTCTATTTTCGTTTCTCCGAAATTCATTGTTTCGTTTTCTATTAGCCGAAACCGAAAAAATCGGCGGAATTTCGGCCGAGATGCCCGAAATTGACTACATAGCTACCAGTATAAATTTACATTGGGAAATATTCTGCAAGGGACTTCCACTATCGATAAATTTACATTGGGCTGTGCCTGGTGATGGAGTAGGCCAACCAAACCTTTCGGAGGAAGAGGAAAAGACTTGGCGCTGATTGGTTTTCCAGCTGATTCCTCAAGTTCCTGAAGGGTGAGAGACGAGGTGTAGCGCAGTCTGGTCAGCCCATCTGTTTTGGGTATGGAGGGCCATAAGTTCGAACTCGCATAAGCATTCTTGAATATGAGTAAAATGCAAAATAATTTTGTCGCCATTGTACGTACTCCACTACTTCTCATATCTCCATTTCATCGGCAGATACATCCTTAAACAAAGAAAAGGGAGCTGGTTAGCTAGTCACCTACAAAGTGAATTTGGTACGACATATTATATGCATGAATTATCAGCTAATGATGAGGAAGAAGCATTAGCAAGTCTGCAGCGGGTGATTAGTTGGTTACCATTGTTAGTCACTTACAAGTGAATATCATGAACAGTCAAATTCAAATTTAAGAATACACATTTCAGAATTATTAAGACATGGAATGCCAAATTATTAAATTTTTCCGAATCTGCTCATACCGATTATTATCGAGTAAATAAACCATTTATCTGTGTCTTCTTCTTTTTTCCTTCCTTTTGGTCTTTTGAGCAACAATAAACCCAAACTTTTTTGATTTACTATCAACTTTTCTTCCAGCACCTTCTTCCAACTTTGTAATTTTAATTTGGTTGCCATTACTTATTTGAAGAATAATAATACCCAACAGGCTTCGTAACTGTGCTAGGTACTCCTCTACTCCCCTATCTCTCATATCTCTATTACTTGGTCGGATACATCCTTAAATAAAGAAAAGGAAGCCATATGCATGAATTTTAAGTTAGTCACCTATACAAGTAAATTCGGTAGGACATCATTATATGCATGAATTTTAATGACCCTCTTGATAGTCATTTATTACCCAACTTAGGAACCTGTTTTAGGACATAAGCAAAAATTTCAGGCCATACAAAAAAGGGATTGAAGTTACTAGGGTGGGGTTAACTTAGGGTAACAGGAAAAAAAGGATGTACTGAAACTCAAAGACTTATCTGTATCTATTTTATTTATTTTTAATGGTGCATTTCTCGGGGTTTTTAATGGTGGAAAATGTGGGTGTTGCGACTTCATTGGTTAGATTATACTCTCTCAAGTCTTGATCAGTTCGGGCATGACAAATGGCGGCATGACCATTAGGACAGAAACCTCCGCTTAAAACCATTCTGCAAGCCTCATTTTTGCATCTAATTACAGGGGTTAAACCACGTAGTCCCAATGCTAAAAACCAGTCATTTCCATTCAAATTTTCCACCCTTTTAACTTTCATGAAATCACCAAATGTTGGACAAGATGTAGTCTTTTTGATTTCTTCCAAAGATACCATTTATATAGATAACTTTGTTTCGAAATCGGGATCGTTACATGGCAAATCAGTTAAATGAACATCAAGGATAAATGCAATTACATCGACGCCATAGTTCTTCCACATCAAAAGATTACAAGATTCTTCCATATCTACCAATCCTAAGTATCCAATAAACCAAGAACAGGATATCATGACTGGAGGTAGTTGGAACCACCTGGAATTCAGGTTCTAGGTACTTGGAATGACCTAGGAATTGAATTCCAGTGGTGCCAAACACAGAGTTAAGTGATTTGCTACTCCTTGCTCTCTATTTTGCTCAAAGCAGATTCGACTAGTTTAACCTTTTTCGAAGTCTCACTGTTCACTAGCGAGAGTTTCTCTACGGCTGATCTAAGCTGGGAGACTTGGGATTCTGGGACAGGATTCTTCCTCCTACCTGGAAACTGTCTATAGGGAGACTTTGATCCCCCGCTACTTTTTGAGGATTGTGTGAACTTTCTAGCCCTCGCATTTAGAGCTTCAATAGATGAACGCAAAGCACCCAACTCCAATCCGGTAAACCTGTCTGCAGCACAAAAAACAGTTAGCGATTGAAGATAACAAGAATTGAGCGACAAATGTTCATTCATGATCCTGGGAACCGGGGATAAAGGAATAATGGATGGGTATGTTCAAGTACCAAGCTCAGTTTTGAAGTCGAGCTCTGCTCCAGACAGTGGTTTCTTGTGGGCCCTGGGCAAGTTTCTCAATATCCGTAGGCGGTCTTCTAGACTGCAATGTACCTCTAATGCACGGTTAATCCTATCATCCAAGCTTGGTTGTCTCTCCTCGACCTTTGAAAGATCCTGATGTGCCTTATGTAAACATTCTTTTTGTTTATTAATCACTTTCTCCAGGTAATCTCCGTGATGTTTAAGTTCAAACCAGACCTGAAAAAAGAGCAAAGCAAGCAGAAAACTGTGTACGTTATGAATTCTAAGGCCAGAACAAAACAGCATCTGAACTGCCGCAGTCTACATACTTCTAACAAAGCCTTAGGGAATAAAAGATTGACAAGTTTCTTTTGCTACCTTGTGGGCATACTCAACGTAATTCTCATGGAAAAGCTTAAAGTATTGATGGAGAGCTGATCGACCTTCAATGGAATCAGCAACAAGAGCGCGTAAATTAGGTGAGGCCTGAGGAATAAGAACCACATTAGGTCCATCCAGGAGTTCCTTGCTCAAAACAACTGGAGTATCTTTCTCTTGGAACTCGTCAAGGCTATCTTTCTTCTCCCTATCAACATGAACTGGCAACGAAATATTCCAATCTTTCATCTCTAACACTATACATTCTTGAGAGGAGGTGACTGCCACTATCCACGAATAACCAAATGAATCCTCTAGAGCCAGAAAACCAGAAAGCAGGGATGGGGTGCTAGTTTCGCCTAGGGATGTACTCAGAATAGAATACACAGAAGGAGCTTTCATGACCTCTTCTTTCCCACTTGCCTGGCTTGTAAAAGGTAGAAAATGTATAATTATTGAATCTACACCACCACCGTGCAGGCAATATATTCTTTCTGGGACGAAGGGATCAGCAAACATCGAAATAAGGGAACCATTATCTATTTTTTCAGGCAAAGCCAAATCCACAACAGCCAAACTCAACAAAGGAGGTGGATTTCCTAACCAAGCAGTATGATCTAGTGGTTGATCAAGCTTTACAACAGGACGATCTCCTAGGCTTGACTCGCAAATCATGGCAACGCCAAGGATATGGTCATGAGAATCAACACATACGCGAGGCGGGTTACCGACATTCCAAACAGGTTGAATTTCATCAGCAAGAGCATCTATTTGCAACTGCCCACTGCTCCAGGAAGTCACCAAGACTGAATCCTTGCTGATTATGTTATACAGAATCCCCACCGCCCTACCTTCACATGTTGTACCCTGTAGTTCAGAATCTTCTTCATCACCATGGCAGACTTTACGGAGAGGCCCCTGCAAGTTTAGGTTTTCAAATATGTAAAACAATTCAACACCTTAATTATGCAGAATGAACACTTTTAAAGTACTTAACAGTGTCAAATTGCTGGAATATGGCATTCTCAATAAATTGAAAATAAAATAAAATGACATTCATCAGTAAACATGAATGATGTGGGACTTCTCGACAGAAGTAGCATGATACACTGTTGCAGGGAGATCAGTTGAAGTCCTCATTGCCTATGTAAAGCTAACTAACTATAAGATAACCTATAAGCATTTGTTGTGACAGACAGATGAATATCATCATGAGAGAACTTGGTGCCAGGGGGTTGTTGGCAGACGGTATACCAATTACTTTTTTGGTGCTGCAGGATCACCCAATTTCCAAGACATTTGCTTCACAACTTACAATGCACAAAATGCTTATCTCATAGACCCGGTATATGTTTTAAAGATATAACAGTATACATAATCATCCATTAACAGATCTAACTTGAATCATTCAGGCCTTAGCTCACTACTTCATGCCTAATGACTGCAATTATCACCGTGTCAACTTATATAATGCAAGCACAAGCAGAAACTTACCTGTAACAAAAGAGAAGCATCAAAAGGTACATAGGGATGGGCTCTCAGTGCCACTGAACTTCCTCCTCCTGCTGGTTGACTCACCAACTGAGGAAATGTTGCTTGCAACCAAGCAATAGCCAAACTAGAATGACTAACTGCCCTTGAGTTGGATGCCTTCAGCCCAAATAAATGCGCATCGTTATACATTTCCCAAATAGAATCCCATCTGTGCACACTGCCACCAAAAGGAGGATTTCATTTAGGTTCTTCATAGAACTGGTTGTAGTGAAAAGAAGACATGTACTTTGTACAGACTTCAAACTTAGCATACTTCAAATGAAAAAGGAATAGAAGGAGTACAAAATCCAGCACCCTCATAATAGAAAGGTTACATATAATTGCACTACAACATGAGAATGCAAACATACCTTCCAAAGGGAACAACTGGGCAGAGAATGTAGATTGAACCATCACTAAACAAAATGAATACCTATAGAAAATTATAAAAGCTAATTAGTAAACAATGCCAACTCCAAAATAACTACCATGGCAAAGTTCAGTTACATGAAAATACATGATCAGCTGTTTGAATATATTTAAGAGTTGATAATAGTCCTAAAGATCAATATGTAATCTAAGCTTACCGTAAACCTATCCCACAAGTGTTCACCTCCAAATGAAAATCCCACAGGACAGATAGATGCAGCATTTCGACATTTTTCAGGTTCTACCGGCTGTAAGTAATATTCCTGCTCCGGCTTTTCAAGATCCGAAGACAAATCAAAAATTCTGCAAATAAAATAACAAAATCTTCAAAACACTGTCTCTGTGTCTTCATATCCATATATACGTACAGCATACACTCAAGTAGACATATGGTTTATAATTTAATAAAATCTAAAGAGAGTAATAAGTGTAATCGGTACCTGAAAACTGAGTCAGAAGAAAGGATACCCAAATGAGTATCCGAAATAGGGTGCCACAAAATTTGCAATGTTCGTATCGAATTGTGGTTTTCGTAATAATATTGAGACCCAACTGAAACAGTCCTGTAATAAAAGTGAAATTGCACTATACAATAAGAAAATTTTGTTATATTTGGATCATTAACCAACCCAAACTAGTAAGATAATCTTGTTATGCAATAAGATGTTCTTGTTATCAACAGGCGCCTCTGATACAGCAATTGACCAAAATTAATTACGAGTTTAGGCTTTCTCAATAACCCCCCAAGCAGTCCGAAAAGAGTATCAACATAACAACGCAAAAGGCAATTAGCATTTTTAACATTTTACGCATGACAATCCCGTATGATCAGTAAAAACTTGATAGAATAATTTTTGAAAACGATAGAAAACTAGCAACTTAAATAGCTAGTTACTCGCAGGGCATCACCAGGACCCTCAGATCATCCCGGGGATCTAGGCCTTGTGGATGGTGCTCACATCACCATCCACATCAGACGGGCGAACAACACGAGAGCAACATGCCAAGGACGGTCAATTGATCTTCTTACCATTAACAATAGCACAATACCCACATTGCCCAATAGAGATAGACATAAATTTTGCCATAAACTCTCCTCCATAAAACCCTATGTCCTAACTTGCACAGAAAGGGAAACCAATTACAAATAAAAACTTTGGATTTTCACCATACCTGCATATAATCGTACTATCTTTCGCCGAATTTCTTCCAAATAGATACATAACAGAAAGACCATGATCACCAGAAAGAAGTAATGCTGATCCATTCCTATTAATAGAAATGTTGCTGACAACAAAACTCAAATGAACATCTGGTTGCAATACCTACAACATTCAAGTGAACAGAGGGTTATTTTAGGTAATAATGACTGTAAAACCCTACGAAAAAAAATGAAAATTGATTGAGATTATCACCTTGGAAGACGAAGAAGCAAGAACAGAAGTAGGGTCATCAGGATCACCAAGACGAATAGAGACGCGATGTAGAGATTGAGTATGAGATTCCCACAAGTAAAGACGAGATGCTTTTTTATCATAAGCAATTAGGTTTTTTACACCACCGCCGCTGGTGGTGGTGGTTGTGAAAATAGGATGAGATTGTAGAGGAATCCATTCAATTTGTTCTTTTGAAGATGATGATGGTGGTGTTTTAGTTGGTGGAGATGGAGTTAGGGTTTTGTTGCTGCTGCCCGTTTCTGTTATTTCGAAACTGAATCTCATGGCGTTCTAACAATTTACACACCCTCGCTCCTTTTAGAACGGGATACTAGAGACACAGGGTTTAACCGCGACTCTTGGGTTTAATTTTGTTTTTCCTTTTAGCTCGGACTTTTATCTAGAGATTCGTGCAGATTATTTCATAGCCGTTAGCTTTTCTCGTGTTTTTTCTTAATTTGTCCTTTTCTCTTCTCTTTTTTTTTTTGAACAAGAGAAACTTATATTACATCCGAAGCAAATTTACATCACGAGCAATGTGAGGAATTAACATGTAAGGTGATAAGACCACCATTCCCCACATAAGTTGGATTTGCGAGTAACTTTCGCTAAAGCATCAGATACTTTATTACAGTTTCTATAAACAAAAACACACGACCAAGCAAAGTTAATATTACATATGTTTACACATTGTCGAAGTAGAGGAACTGTTTGCCAAGGAGGAAGAGGAGAACGATGCTGAAGATAAGAACTGATACTAAGATTATCAGTTTCAAAGACAACCTGAGACCAACCATGGATGGTAGCCGACTGCATAGCTTCTACCATAGCCCAAGCTTCAGCCTGATGTATATTCTGAGCTCTTTTCAAACATCCTTTTCCACCCATATAGATTCCTGCATGATCTCTTATTATAATCCCAATATCAGCCAAAAGAGTGTTACTATTAAAGGAAGCATCAACATTTATTTTCAAAAAACCTGGTGGAGGAGGTTTCCAAGTCAGATTTAGGTTTCTCAATCTAATAGTACTCATAGCAGTGTCAGATGTAGTGCTAATGTGATGATATGCAATGTAAGACCTGACATGATGAATGGCAATGTTATGATTAGGTGTAATTTATTAATTCAACCGTGCAGAATCTTACATAATCTTCTTCTATCCAACTGGTAATGTCAGGAGGATAATTCAAATGAAAAGAAAAGTTTTGAGCATCAATCCTGGCCTTTCTTGCCAGAGCATGAGCCACACTGTTGCCTAGCCTATTAACTGTCTTACAAAACCAATAGTTTTTACTCAGGAATTTATTCTTAACTGATAGAATCAAGTGGTGATTAAACCAGTGCACAAGAGAATCATCTCCGCAGATTTAGTTAACCACATTCTCGCAATCCATCTCGAAAATCACTTTATTGAATCCATAGTCTTCCATCCACTCCACTGCATTGACTAGAGCTTTACATTCAAAATGCTCAGGTCCAACCTCAGCTTCCACCTCTTCCTCCAAGTTCCATCCTTTAACTCCTAGGGCTTTGCCTGCAAAATCACGAGCAATTAGCCCAATGCTACCTTTCTTTGTATCAAACATATATATGAAGCATAAATATGAATTTTAATGAATCCTTCCTCTGGAGGAATCCATTTCTTTATAGACAAATTACTGTTCCTGTTTATAGTGACAGTACTAGCAGCCAAATGACATTACTGCACCAGATTGTGAATTCTGGACACCGTACTATGAACACTTGGTTTAACATCTTTAAAAATTAAGTTACATCTGTCTTTCCAAATGTACCAGATGGTACACATAAATCTAATTACATTTAGATCAGATGTATAATCCCTTTGATAGTCTTCATTGCTTCCTGTAGAAAACCAAGTTATTACCCAATCTTGAAAAAATGCAAAGTGATTGGAGACAGCAGAAATATTAATATTCAAACCATTCCATATTTCCTTAGCATATGAACATTCAATTAACAGATGACCAGTAGTTTCAGTATTGTGATTGCATAAAACACAGTGAGGCTCTACATCAGTTTTATATCTAGATATTGTATCTCTGATGGGGACAATATCCTTTAAACATTTCCAAGCAAAGAGTTGTACCCTGTGAGGGACTTTAGTCTTCCATAGATTTGACCAAACTTTGATTAGGTGTAATATTACTGAATATAATCCTACATCTAAGTTTCCAGATGTTATGAATAATGCATAAGATGACATGAATGAATTAGAAGAGGTAAAAATATTCAGTTGAGAATCCTTTCTCTGCCAAGTCTGAACCCAAGAAAGAACAGTTGACTGCTGCAGAATTAAAACAGAATGCTGAGGGAAGAAAAATCTCCAAACAGTTTGTGCAAGAGTATTACAGAGAACACAGTATCTTATATCAGGGGCAGCATGATGAAAAATTCTTTCTTTAACATGTACAGCATTGTGAAAACATTTCCACATAAAGATTTGAAGCTTATAAGGAATTTTAAACTTCCAGAATCTTAACCAAAATTGAGGGGATAAACCAAGGGATGAGTTGGTGGTAAGATGTTGTTCACAAAGAAGTTTATAGGCAGATGAAGTGGTGAATATTCCATAGGCCGTGAAAGGCCAAATGAGTTTATCAGGTTGATCTAACTGAAGAGGGATAGTAAGGATAGAATTCACCTGATTTGGGGTAAAAAGTTGCCGAAGAAGTGGTATATTCCATTGTGTTGTATTGGAGTCAATTAGTTGAGCCACCCATTGATAGTTACTAAGATGAAGTTCATTCCAGTCTTGTAAAGGAGTCATCATTGAAGGAATCCAATTTGAGGTCCAAATGTTTATCTGATTTCCACTCCCAACCTGCCATTTTGCATATTTAAGAATAATGTTAAGTCCTTGACTAATACCCTGCCATATCCATCTACAATGATCATTTTTTGGTGGCGGATGAAAATGTAGATCATGATAAGGAAAATAATCTCCCTTCAAAACTTTAGCCCAAAGTGCATCTTGATTATGAAGTAATTGCCAAGCAAGTTTAGCTAGAAAGGGTAAATTGTAGTGATTTAATTACTTAAGGCCTAAACCACCAAGTCTCTTAGGTAAACTTACTTTACTCCAAGAAATCAAAGGCTGGGAAGGACGAGAAGTATAATTACTCCACCAATACTGATGTTGAATCATGTTCATTTGCTGAATTGTTGAATCAGGAAGTTTAAAAACTTGCATCTGGTACATACCCATTGTGCTCAACACAGCATTAATCTGAGTCGTCTTCCCAGACTGATTAATAGGCTTACTTTCCCAGCCCTGCAATCTGTTATTCATATTATCTAAAATTCCTTGTCAGTTCTTTTGTCTTGATCTATGCATTAACAGTGGAATACCCAAGTATTTTTCTCCAAGACCAAGCTGTTTCATACCAAGAATTCCAGAAATATAAGATTTATGTGCAGAAAAGGTATGATTACCAAAAAATATTATGGATTTATGCATGTTGATAACTTATCCTGAAGCCTGACCAAACAGATGAAGTAATTCCTGCAAAAGTCTCATCTGAGTTGAAGTAGCTTAAAAGAATAACAGTCAATCATCTGCAAAAAACAGATGATTGATAAAAGGGATGTGATTAGTAATCTTGATTCCTTTAAGAAGACCATTGTTAATTTTGTTTTGCAACATCCTAGAGAAGGCTTCCATTATAAACAAGAACAAGTAAGGGGACAAAGGGTCCCCTTGTCGCAAACCCCGAGTTGGCGAAAAAGATAAACTTGGAGAGCCATTGATAAGCAAAGAGATATTTGTAGTAGAAATGCATTGCTCAATCATATCAATTCAATCTGAGTGAAAACCAAGTTTTTGAAAGATATAAAGCAAAAAAGACCATTCTACCCTGTCGAAAGCTTTTGACATATCTAATTTCATACCAACTAAAGCATTCTTATTCCTTTTAGTTTTCATGCTGTGAATCAATTCATGTGCAATAATAATGTTGTTTTGGATATTTCTACCTGAAACATATGTTGTCTGAGTAGGGGAAACGATTTTTGACAAAAAAGGTTTCAAACGGTTAGCTAGAATCTTTGAAATGATTTTATAGCTAACATTACAAAGACTGATATGACGATAATCAGCTGGGACTTGAGGGTGAGGTATTTTAGGAATCAAAACTTGGTAGGTATGATTGATAGATTTAAGCATATGTTTATGGTTAAAAAAATGTTGAACCATAGAAATTACCTCAGAGATAATTGTTGGTAGAAAGCATCCTGAAAACCATCATTGCTCGGAGAAGACCAAGGTCTAATCTGGAAAACAACTTCTTTTATTTCTTGTGCATCAGGTAAGCGAATAAGACTGATATTATCTGCCTCAGAAATACAAGGAGTGAAAAGATAACGAATATCATTACTAACAGGTGGATGAGAAGTAGAAGTGATAAAATTAAAATGGGTTAGTAATATATCTTCAATTTCACTCCTAGAATCAAACCAGATACCAAGAGGGCCTTTAATAGCATGAATATGTGATCTCCTTTTATTAAAATTTTCCTTAGAGTGGAAATAAGAAGTATTCCTATCAGCATCAAGATATTTATCACCATCTTGTTGCATGAAGTAATCTTTTTGAATTGAAATCCACTGTTGTAAAGAGGAAGTTAACTGTTGAACTTCAAGGTGAGTTGGAAGCATGTTGTTGTTATAACATAGTTGAAGTTGAGTCTGAACATTGTGCAGCTGAGTTTCTATGTTACCAAAGGAAATCCTTTTCCAGTTTTGAAGTTCTGATCTTGTAAATTTAAGCTTGCTAGAAAATTGGTAAGAAGGCGAGCCAAGAAATTGATGTTGCCAACTTATATTAATAGTATCAGTGCAAGAGCTGAATTGAAACCAACATCTATAAAGCTTAAATGGAGAATGCTTCCTATGACGAGGCAAAGTATGCAAAAGGATTTGACTGTGATCAGAAGCAATGTGAACTAAGTGTTCTAGATGAGCTTGAGTGTAATGATTGATCTAAAGGTTGTTCACTAATGCTCTGTCTAGTCTAACAGAAATATGATCATCACCAGCCCTATGATTTGACCAAGTGTTGGAACTAGTAAAACCTAGATCAATGAGTCCCAATTGATTGACAAAATTACTAACATGTCTAGCATGATGAGGATGATAAGGATTAATGCTATGAGTTTCTGAATCATGCATTGTAAAGTTAAGATCACCCAAAACAACCCAAGGGATATCAACCTGAGTATGCATATCAATCATATAATTCCATTGAGCATTGTTATCATCTATATTGTGAGCTCCATACATACAGGTAAGAAGAATATCAGGCATATTATCATGAGTATGAATGATGGCATGAATGGTATCAGATGTTGTGTGCATAAGTTCTAAATCTACACCAGTTTTCCAAGCAAGTGCAATTCCACCAGATAAACCTATAGATGGAGCAAACCAAAAGTGTGGATAATGAGTATGACTAAGATAAAGTTTCATATTATTATTTTGAGCCTTGATTTCTGAAATAAAGAAAATGTCAAGGTCATATTGAGTCAAGCAGAATCTAAGATAATCTCTAGCTGGAGGTTTTCCTATACCTTGACAATTCCAAGAAAATATCTTCATATGAGTAAAACTGGGTAAAAACAAAAGAAATTCTGGAAAAATAAGTAAGAGATTTAAAATTGTAAAAACAACAGATGAAAAGTTGAGAACAAAACCTGTTGCCATGCATCAGTGTGATTTTGAGCATTGAAATCATTAGCCGCAGCAATATCCCAAACAGAATCATGAGAATTTGCAGAGTTATCATATTGAAAAGAGGCAATTTTTTCCATATTAGTGGTGGCATTAGATGTGGCATCATCATAGATATAAGGCTCATTAGTAATAACCAAAGTAGGAACACGCCGATATCTTTTCTTACTTCCGCTAGTACTTGCACCATCACTAAATAAAGTAGAAGACTGATGAAATTGTTGATGATAAGAATAAGAAGATTCTGCATCTGAGTCAGTAACCGAGAAGAGAGAAATACGCATACCATCAAAAGGTCGATGTTGTTCTTGAGATATGGGTTGTCTCAACCTGGACCTACGCTGAGAGCCATGTTGTAAGAAAATCTGAGCTTCTTGCTGAGGGTTTCTCTGAGGAGGTAATATGGGTTCAGCAAAACTAATACCACGAACAATTTCTTCCATCTCATGTCTTCTGTTGGTCATATCAGCACAATCATTATTTTCATGATTAGCAACTTTACACTCACGGCAAAGGCGATAAGGTTGTTTCTCATAAAAAAAATCCTACCCATCTAGTAACACCAGCAGCACTTGCAGTTGTAACACCAGTTATTAAAGGAGTGTTAACATTGATAAGAACTAAGGCTCTATATTTAGAAGAAGTTGGAGGATTTATTCCATCAGGTTCAACAACTCTAACATCACCAACCATGCTACCAAACATTCTCAAAATATCAGCATATATAAACTCAGGTAAGAGGTATTTGTATTCAAGCCAGTAAGGAGAAACTGAAAAATCTAACAAGTGATGATCCATAGTTGGATTCCAATCCTTTAAGACAATCAGATGACCATCAAAGTTCCATCCTCTACCAAATAAAATTGCATCTTTGTCATCTGAATCTTGAAACTTGATTACAAATATATTTGGTTCTAGACTGAGTCCCTGAACACACCATTGATTATGTCGACGAAGATGAGGCCAAATAAATCTAGCAGCTCTGTCAGCATCCTGCCAAATCATAATACCAGGAGCATAAAGTTTACCAGCTAAATAATCTCCATTATCTGACTCCAGTAAATATAGCAGTATTAGAATGAGCAAAAACCCTTCTTCTAATAGGTTCTTCACTTATAAAAGTATCCTCCATTTGCTGAGTAATATTATGCATATTAGGTCTAGCCATTAGAGGAACAAAGAAAGAAAAAAAAACAGAAAAGGGTATTGAAGAAAAGAGATGAGATAGAAAGGTTTTTATAGATGAAATCGGAAATAGGTGTTAAAGTATAGGGAAGATAAGTATGAATGAAATAATTAAGAAAGTGAAGATACTGATAAAAAAGTTGAGAAATCAAAGCATCTGTTGAGCAATAGATAACTTCACGCTTCAGGAGTCGGATAAGATGAAGTAGAGAACCAATACTACCCAAGATCATGATAATGTTGAGAAAAAGGATAAAGATCAATAAAATACACACCACTGCCATAGAAAGCCAACTTTGAAACTGCCAACTGTGAAATTGCCAACTGAAGAGATACCCAATGATGTGATGGGACATTGCTGCAACACCAATGCGTGGCAACAGGAAGAGATTAAAATTAAGCTGCCATGAAGAGAAAAAACCCAATCAGAACCCAGAAATTGACACATAAGAGAGGAAAAGAAGATAAGAAAATTAGGGTAATAAAAGGGTAAAAACAAACACAATTAAAGAAGCAATCGAATACAAAACTAACAAGGATCGATGCAGATAAAACCAAAATCAACATACAGAAAGGTAAAAAAAACAGGATCGATCAGAGAAAAGGAAGAGAATTCAAGGTTGACTTGGGTTGACCTATCGCTTGACCTTATCTCAGAGTTAGCGCGCTAGTTTTTTTCTCTTTTAACATCCATAAGGTGCAAAGTGTAAAAGTTATACTTGAAATGTTTTTTTTTCTTCTTCATATTTTGGCAAACTAATTCATTCAGACTTTTTTTTTTCATCATAAAAGAGAGAAAAGCAAAAAACATACGATGATATTACACGCCTGCGGTTACAGTGGTTAATGTTTGTAACTAGTACATTCCAGTTTTGTATTATATCTAAATAGATCATTATGGCTATCAATCTTTCATCTCTCCAGTTATTCTGAATATAATATATCTATTACAAAAAATCAATTCTGAATAGAATATCTATTACAAAAATCAAAAAATTTGCTGCCTAAATAATGTCATATCTAGTTGTTAAAACAAAGGCCATAGCTTTAAAATTTATACCAAAGTGCGAGTTATTTCCAAAGTTAGAGTTTTGTTGGAATCTTCTTTCTCTAGCTTTAACATACATTTCTATGAGTAGCGTGAGAGTGGGTTGCGAATCGCTTTGGAAAATGATATGGTAACCACTCATTTCAATTACCCATTTGAAAGTTGCCTCAGCTCCTGCCACTTCTAGTTGTTCTCTGATAGGATAGTTTCTCCAGCTACCCCTAGCTTCAATGGTTCTACCTGTAAAGTCAATCATTGTTAGTCCAACTCCATAACTAGTGATAGGATATTCATGCATGGATAAAGCTACATTTATCCTTATTGCCCCTGTATCCTGAAGTGTCATGTGGTTGGCTGCTAGTAATAATCGAAGAATCATCATTTAGTGGATTATAATACAGAGTTTGCATGATATTATAGTCTTTTCTGTTAACCCACATAAAACTATTTATAGATTTAACTATCTTCCTTATTGTTTCAGCACTATTTTGAGTTCTTTCTTGAACACCCTATTACATCTTGCCTTCCAAACATGCCATGTTACAATGCTATAGAAAACCTTTCATTCCATTTCGTTGTTTCCTCTATCTCTTTGAATAAACCAGTCTATCAATATTAAAGTTAAGATGCATTCATACATGTTTGGTGAAGTTATATATCCTAAATAAATGAGTAAGAGTTTTCGTGACAGTTTGGCTTTACACCATGAATAATAAGAATAAAGTCACCGAGGTGTTTAGAAGTGGAAGACCATAGTAGAGAAACAACTTGATCATTTGGTTAAGAAGATACGTTCCGATAATAGCGGTGAATACATTGAAGACCCATTGAAGGAGTTGTGAGGAACAAGGTATCATTAGGAACTTCACAGTCAAAGGTACACTACAACAAAATGGAGTAAGGGAGTGAATAAATCGAACGTTACTTGAGCGAACACGGTACATGTTGTCAAACACAAATTTGGACAAGATTTGGTGTGATGATGCAGTTGTTACAACGTGTTATTTAGTGAATCGATCACCATCAACATCTATTAAGTGTAAGTCACATATGGAGGTATGAACTTGTAATCTCATGAATTATTTTAATTTGAAGGTGTTTGGTTTTTCAGCGTATTTTCATGTTGAAAAAGATAAGTTGGGTGTTAGGGCTAAGAAAACAATTTTCTTAGGTTGTCCATTAGGTGCGAAGGGGTATCGCCCAGAACTGAATAAGTTCATAATTAGTCGTGATGTGACCTATAATGTGAAAGCGATACTTGATTCAAATAAGTTCACGGGTTGGTATTCTCAAATTGAAAGTGAGAGTAGTAGCGATGTTGAAGATGATTCGATGCAGGTGGAGCAGAGAGTTCCTAGTTCATCTATTATATAGAAGAAGAAAAAGAAACTCTTGCAGAAGATGAAATTGAGTTTGAGGTTCCTAGTGAGGAATCTACACAGCAACAAGTTGAGAATATTCCCTCCTTGGCGTCTCAACGTGAGAGACGTGCACCAGTTCGTTATGGTTTTGATGAGTATGCATCTTATGCATTATCTGATTTTAGGATGGGTCGTTTACCTTTGAGGAGGAAATGAGTAATACTCATGTCTTTGATTGGAGAACATCCATGAATGAGGATATGGAGTCTCTTCACAAGAATGATACTTGGGAACTTGTTAAGTTACCTGAGGGTGGAAACAAAATTGAGTGCAAGTTGGTCTATACAGTAAAGGATGAAATTCCAAATTTCAAGGGTATCGTTAGTGGTGTAAGATACAAAGTAAGGTTAGTGGCTAAATGATACGCACAAAGGGAAGGTGTGGATTATAATTAAGTTTTCTCTCCGATTTTTAAACACACTTCTATCCGAGTCCTTTTAGCATTTGTGGTGTAGTTTGACTTAGAGCTCGAGAAATTAGGTGTCAAGACTACTTTCTTGCATGGAGATTTGAGAAAGACATTCATATGTCACAACTCATTAGTTATGAAGTTGCTGGTAAGGAAGATTATGTGTGTCGACTACAGAAATCATTGTATAGTTTGAAGCAATCACCAAGACAATGGTACAAGAGGTTTGATACGTTTATGTTGTAGCAGAAGTACATCCGTGGTGAGTACGATCAGTGTGTGTACTTTAAGAAGTTTCCTGATGGAAATTTTGTTCATCTCTTACTATATATGGATGACATGCTCGTAGTTGCCGATAGCAAGTCAGAAATTGATGTTTTGAATAAATAGTTGAGTTTGGAGTTTGAGATGAAGGATTTGGGTCCGGCTGAAAAGATTTTGGGTATGGGATTACTCGAGATAGATCGAATGAGAAGTTATATCTTACTCAGAAATCTTATCTTGAGAAGATTCTTCGTCGTTTTTGAATGCATAACTCCAAAGTTATTAGTGTCCCAATACCGCAAACAGTTAAGTTTTCAAGACAGTTGTGTCCTACCACAACTGAGGAGAAGGAGTTTATGTCGAAAGTTCCTTATTCTAATGAGGTAGGTTTTTTGATGCATGCAATGGTTTTTACTCGTACAGATATTGCACAAGCAGTTAGTTTAGTCAGTCGTTATATGGTTAATTCGGGGAGAGCACATTGATACGCGGTGAAGGGAATTTTAAGATATCTTCTAGGGACCTTGAATATTGATTTAGTATTTGAGAAGGAGAAGAGTTTGAAGGCATGTGGGTTTGTTGATTCAGATTATGCGGGTGATAGAGATAAGTGTCATTCTACTTCGGGGTATTGTTTTACATTGAGTGGAAGACCTATCAGTTTGAGGTCTATGTTGCAATCAATTGTTACCCCGAAGCTATTAAGGAAGCAATACCCCGAGTAAACTGTGATAGTCGAAGTGGAGGATTATACAAGGGAGTGTTATTGTAAACTATGATAGTCAAAGTGTTATTCATCTAGCAAAGAACCAAGTTTTTCATGCACGCACCAAGCATATTGATGTTCGTTATCTTAAGATTTGAGAAGTGGTTAATAACAGAGTAGTTCAACTATTGAAGGTTGATATTGAAGATAATCCAGCAGATATGTTGACGAAAGTTGTTCCGAAGGCCAAGTTTGGAAGTTGTCTCAGCTTGATCAATATTGCTCGTTGTTGAGGCCTTAGCGGCATTTGAGGCTACGGTTAACTTGTTTTGAAGATCAGCTCAGTTTAGTGGAAACATTGGCAAGGTGGAGAATTGTTAGATATTATCGATGATTTAGGAAGGTTCTAGAATAATCTACAATCGTTTAGGTGTTTCCTTATTTTGGTAAAGCTAGGGGTTTCCCGATTTGGTTAAGTTTGAGGTTTCCTTATTTGGCTATGTTTAAGTTTCCTAGTATATAAAAAAATAAAAAATAAAAAAAACCATATACTTGGAAGCCAAGTTTGTAACATATATAAATAGGTGTACAAGTCTCAGAGAAACACACAACACAATCCAGAGAGAGTTCTCATAATCAGAGAATTTAGGGTGTAGAACGTTTTTGTTCATAGAGAATTATTTGGTGTTTGTGAACAACATCCTGTTGGTCATCGTTTGTTGATTGATTCTGTTTTCTTTAGTTCAACATTGATCCAAAGGATTAGTTTCTTGGGGAGTTAATTAGGTATTAATCCTAACATAAATCATATCTACACTGTGTGTCAGTAAATTTTATAATCAGTAAGGTTCATTCATCTGTTCCAGCTAATAAAATGGATTTGTTCAGATCAATATTTCCTATGAATACAAAAGTATCATGTTTCATGTTGTATGTATTGTACAATACCAAACTCCATTAGTGAAACATATTGTTAGACTGGAGCAAGATGTAGCTTATTGTACTGAAAATAAAAGCAGTAAAAGAACAATGAATCATGTCTAAATTGTGCGGCTGTAAGGTTAGCTCATCTGTTGCAGCTAATAAAAATGGATCTGTTCATATCCATTTTTCTTATGAATGTGAAAGTTCCATGTTCGACTAATCCTCCTTTATCACCTGATAAAAATTTAGCACTTCTATTTTCATATATTTCCGATTGTCTGGCCACACACAGAAAATTTACACATTTCGATAAGAAAAACAAAGTTTGAAATGTTGATTTTTATCTATTTTGAAAGTAGGAAATACCATTAGTTCCTAGAAATAATATATTAGAGAGAGTTTGGTCCAGTTGACCTAGTCAACTATCTGTTTGGTCCTTTTTCAAAATATATTTTATAGTTTGATCCTACGATGACGTCATGGATGATGTAATTGTCATTGTGTGGTGACAGAAATATCCTTCTGGGACCACATATATAGAAAAAAAACCTAGAAAATATCTTATTTTCAGATTTACTTTCTCTCTCTTCATATTTTCAGATCTAGTTTCTCTCCTTTTTCCATTTTTTTTACTACTAGTGATGAAGAAGATGAAGATGATGATGAACGATTCTCTCTTCTCTCTATTTTTTTTCTCTGCTAGTGATGAAGAAGATGAACGATGATGATGATGATGAACACGATGAAGTTTTGCGGGTTTTTTTTTAATGTTTGCTGCTGTATTAATGATGAAGACGGTGAGGTTGAAGATTCTGCTGTTATTTATGATGATGATGAACCTTTATCATCTTCACATGCTTGGGTAAGTTTCGGATCTACAAAAGAAGATGAAGATGACGGAGTTCATTTCTGGAATGAACTCTGGTTTGTGATGAAGATTTTGATGTTTTTTCGTCTGTTGTTGCTGATGATGATGTAGACGATGAAGATGAGTTGCTGCTGATGATGAAGAAGATGAAGATGACGGAGTTCATTTCTGGAATGAACTCTGGTTTGTGATGAAGATTTTGATGTTTTTTCGTTTGTTGTTGCTACTGATGATGGAGACGATGAAGATGAGTTGCTGCTGCTGATGAAGAAGATGAAGATGACGGAGTTCATTTCTGGAATGAACTATGGTTTGTGATGAAGACGACGGAGTTCATTTCTGGAATGAACTCTGGTTTATATGTTTTTATCAGGAGTTCATTTCTGGAATGAACTCTGGTTAATATAGGTTTTTATCAGGAGTTTATTCCAAAAATGAATTCTGGTTTATATAGGTTTTTATCAGGAGTTCGTTTCTGAAATGAACTCTGGTTTAGTTCATTTTGACGAATGAACTGCTACAAGGAAATAAGTAAAAATTAACACGGAAGGGTATTTTTGTCTGTTTTATTTTTTTAAATAATTATGGACCAAACAATAAAGGTATTTTCCCAAAGGACTAAACTGACTTGGGACCACCTAAAAAATGACTAAACGATTATTTTCCCGTTCTAAAATGCTGATTTCTATCTACATTCCCTGTATTGAGAAAACAACAAGAAGCATTCACAAGCTTACAACGTTACGCCGAAGAAGACACATCCATGTAAGTTGCCAAAACTTTGAGATTTGCTTCATAGGTCACCAGAAAAGTTGAGATCTAAATAATTCCAACGACCCTAATCTTAGCCTACACTGCATACCTACTGAATAATTACCAAGGAGCATTAGTCTTTCAAGAGTTTTCATCTACTCTTCTGCAAGCTTTCGTTCAATTATAGCTTCTCTGTACCTTTTTTTTCAGATCTACTGTTTGTTTTTATTCAGAGGCCAGTTTCACAAGCTCATCCAACCGAGAAAGCAAAAAACCAACATTTATGTCAAAGAGCTCAAATGCTATCAAACTCTTTCTTCATACTTGAAACACATCCCTAGAAGTACCGCTAACTTGGCTAGATTCAATGGCATCAGCAATGTTGACAGTTTCAGAAATGATACCTGCAACTAATTTACAATGGGATCCGGCACAGGATTTTTATGCAGGAACGAATTCTGACCGCGGCAGAGCTCGTAGTATCTGGACCTTGCTCGTAGTATCTGGACCTTGAATCTATAATCAAATCGTTATAGATTATGGTTAAGCTCTCGAAATTCTTGATATGTTGAAACTCAGTCACCGAGCTTGAAAGTCAAATACCTTCCAAATATTCTGAATCTGCCTCCTCACTGCAATTTTCACATCATTGCCTGCCTTTGCCTAATTTAAACATCAAACCACACGGTTAAGTAACTAAATACCAACAGTTGAAGTTCGATACAAACTGATAGAACAATCAAAAGGACATGCCTAGCAAAGATACCTAGAGAACTTTTCTGCGCACAAGCAGCTTCCGGTTGTAGACGGACAAAAGCACCATCAACTTCTGCTAAACCAGTTTTCCTTACAGTGTCAACCTACAAAACACAAGAATTAATTAGGAAATATGAGAAACATATTGCACTGTCAAGTTAAGGAATGACTCATATCACAATGTGATGATGACAGAATTGATTTTTAAGCATATAGTAGCATCTGTTAGAAGACAGTTGTGAAGCTAAGGAAAAAGAAAAGATGAATGATGAGCAAGTCATGAAAGACAAGTTGTGGCGCACTTTTTTTGGAACCATTTTTTTGGGGACTACTCAAAAATGGAGGGGGACTACTTTGTGATAGGAATGTCTATCCTATACTTATAAAGGGTGTCCTAAAGTGTGGAAATGACTAACCTATCCTTAACCTAATTAAAATTAAAACTAATCTAATAAATATATATATATATATATATATGTGTGTGTGTGTGTATATATATATATATAACCTAATCTAAATCATTAACAAAACAAAATCAAAATCAAAATTATAACAAATCCATTACTTTTAATTTTTCACAAATCCGTTACTATTAGAGGGTTCATTTTCTTCTCTTCTTTCCGCTTCATCGTCTCGATTAAAAAAATAATTCCACAAACCCATTACTTGGTTGAAAATATGAGTAGTAATCATCAAAATGAGTTGAAAATAGAAGTTGCAGAGAGAAGTTCGGCTAGGAATTATGTGAAACAGTTTGTCGAACTAGCCGAACTCAGATTTAATGGAGTTTTTTCTTTCAGAGAAAAGTTCGGTTACCTCGCAAAAAAAAATTCCCAGCCGAACTTTTAGTTCGGTTACGTCGCAACTTTTTTTCTTTTTTTTTCCTAGCCGAACTTTTAGTTCGGTTACGTCGCAACTTTTTTTTTTTCCTAGCCGAACTTTTCTCTGAAAGCAAAAACTCCATTAAAGCTGAGTTCGGCTACCTGTGTCTTCAGAACCATTAGCCGAACTACACTTGCAGATGAGTTCGGCTACCTGTTCTTCAGATGTTGTAGCCGAACTTTATTTCCATGGTCGAAATCAGTTTATAAAATTTTCATTTTTTCGAAAGTTTTCCCAATTCAAGCAACATTAACTAAATTTGAAGTATTCCTAAGTACCCAAAACCCTCATTTCGAAATCAACCCTCTTACGGAAAAAAAAAAAAAAAAAAAAACCTTCTTCTCAAAAATTATT